>JAYMFT010188225.1:0-11913 GCA_038088735.1 Panulirus argus
GTATCTACAAATTTTTGAGAAAGTGAAAAACATGTCTCTTGAAATGAGCCAGGTCATAGTTATTGGGAAAGACATGAAAAAGTAGAGAGTTCCAAAGCTTCGACGTGTTGGGAAAGAAGCAGTTACCAAAACGGCACACCCTTGAGTTGCCGATGGCCACACAACAATCATGTGACGCAGCAGCTTGCCGAATATTCCACTTTACAAGAATAAAAATCGTAGTAAGCCAAATGAACATATAAGCACATCAAGCTTAATTACATAAGAGAAAAGTTCTGTTCACAATCTCTAATGAAGTGACAATCAAGTCTGATGACTTCATTTAAACTTATTAGATTCTTAATATGAGGAAATGAGTGGAGATGTAGAAGTTGTTACTTGATAGTGATGACAAAGAGAAAGCCTGGGAGGAGCCAAGTCCAGCAGGGGCAGGGGACAAGGACCGTGAGAGGCTGGAGGCGGTTCGTCGACCGGACCAACCGTCAAGCGGGATGTAGGCCAGCCGTCCGTCCAGCCACCCGCCCCACCCCCTTAAGCATGTTATTTTACCAAATAGTTTACAGTACTTTCAGCACTATTTTCCAATGCATTACCTGAAACACCTACCCTACGCTCGGACCCTAGAAGGAAGAGTATTGTTTCCACACTTTCCCTCAACTTCAAGATGGCAACAGGTAAGCGCTTTCCTGTGACCCTGGTGGACATACGCTTGATCTATTCATTCATCACAATTCATAGTAATATGAACCTCAATATTTCCAATAAGACTAGTATGCAGCCGAGGTGTTGAAGGAAGGAGGAGAGCCTCTCACCCCAGCCAGCGACTTCTATTCCTTTGGCGAGATCATTGGCAAAGTGATGAAGAAGGTGGACCTCCCTTATATACGCTGCGCTCTGAAACTGCTTAAGATCGATGCCACGGAGCAGCGCCCCACAGACCGGCCCTCACTCCCCACCATCATTACCAAACTGACATGTATTGCCAAAGCTGCCGAAACCATCCGCTTGAAGTTAATGGCGAAATGAATATCACCTTTTTACACAAGATAATTATATATAGTAATAAGATAGACAAAAATTGTCTATGCTAAAAAGTGGAAATTATTTTTGTTCTGAGCCGTAACTATATATCAAACAATTCTAATTTCTTTTTTGTTGTACCAGAGGACATTAATTTATAGTTGCAAGGTATACGAAAAAGGAATAAGAAAAATATGATCCTCTGAACTCTCTCCTCCCAACCATCTCCAGCAATGCTCCCCCTCCTACCCTGTCCTCATCATTTCCCTCATTTTCTTCACCGTCCCAGTGCCTCCCTCACTATTAACACTGTATCCATGGCTTCCCACATTATCATCAATGTACCAAGGATATTGATGTCCACAGCATTGACTACGCCGGGCTCAGCGAGAGGTCTGGAGAGGTCCTCTGGCTCTCCAGCACAGGTACCAGACGCTTCTGGTATGGCCCCTAGTTGAGAGAGAGCGAGAGAGAGAGAGAGAGAGAGAAAGAGAGAGAGAGAGAGAGAGAGAGAGAGCATTACGCTGTACAGGAAATAGGTCAGGTTTTCAGGCCCAGATTACAAGGGATGAATTATTCCTGTTTATAATCGCAACACGGGTTGAAAATGACTTTACGCCATATCATATTCTATCATATTCTTACACGCACCATACACCTACTCAAACTTTGCTTATCATTATTATTATCATTACTGTCATTATTATTATTATCATTATTATCATTATCATTATCATTATTATCATTATTGTCATTATTATCATTATCAATTTATAGTGCTATGGATGCTTGGTTGAAGCTAGGCTGTGGCACAAGTGGCAGTTCAGTCTGTCTGCTTGTTAACGTGATGCTCTCATGGGCACTTCCGGTACATATCAATTAGAATGATGATAATTTATGATAAAAATCTCAACTTAAGAAGGTTTCGGGAAGGTTTTATATGTGGAATGAGGAACAGAGGTCAAGAATCCAGGCTGTGAAAATTAGCTTTCTGAGAAGAGCATGTGGCATGAATAGATGGAATGAAGAAAGAAATGAAGGGGTGCATGAGAGATGTGGTATATGGCAAGGAATGCAAAGGGAGTGAATTATGGAGTGGCAGAATGGGTGAAACGTAACAATTTTATGTGGTTTGGGCATGTAGAAAGAATGCATGACTGTGAGTTTGCAAGGAGAGTGTATGGTAGTACAATTTTTAAAGGGGATGGTGTGAGTGGAAGACCACCTGTACATGGACAAATAGGGTGGAGGAATACTGGAGGGAGAGAAACAGAGGAAGAATGCGTGGAACGGTGTATGCAAAGGAGGCATGTAAGGACAAGGATAAGTGGAGACTCTATTGCCGTGGTCATTCCTTGTTGGGAGTTACCGGAGGTAACGGGCATCAGAGATATAGACAGATAGATAGTTAGATTTTCCAAACACTACCCTTATCTTCCAATTACCACTTTCTTAGGGCATATGTCTTAAGTGCTTTGTGTCATCCCCGTGACGCTTTACCCCAGCTTTCCCGCCCCATGACGCCTCACTTCAGCCTCCACCTTCACCCTTAAGTGTCACTGCCAATATTGCTAACAATAACTGCATTCAACGTGAGCCACACTTTTTGTTTTCCTTTTCATCCACAAGGCATTTACAAGCAGCAATCCCTATTGATTTTATAAAAACCCAAACAGCGTTCATACATGGTTTACGAATATAAGGAAGTTTCTTTATTATTTATGTAGATTCTTACCCGAAAAGTCAGTGGTAAAACACCTCATACATTATAGCAACAACTTTTAATTCCATTTGGATTTTTAGTGTACGACGGGTATATAAGGTGAAGCATGTATTACGGGGCACATGGTCTCTTGTTATCTAGAAAAAGCCAATGGCTTTAGAGTTGTCATTACTACTTCGGTTGCTGTTAGAAAACCATTTCTGAATACCGTTTGGACATTTTTTGTACAAACGTGAGAGTTAATGTTTGTACGGATGTAGTTGTTGTCTTGTGTCAGTGTACATAACTACATCACACAGAAATACGTATGCATACACAAGTACGAACATGCACACTCACATGCATGTATAAAACAATTACACACATACAAAGAAACATTTATAAGCATTGTCATTCTTGCTAGGTCTAACTGAAGAGGTCTTGCATAGTCACAACAAATACGTCAGGAACACAGACTTAGGTCACAAGGAAGACCAGCCCTTTGTGACACACAGATCTTTAATACCAAGATAATTCTCTGGACACTGAATAAATCTGTGAAGTTAAATGATGAAACAATAACATGGGAGAAAGTCATTTGTACACAGAACCAAACGAACGCTGAAGCAAGTTATCGTCCAACGTTGTCAATTGAAAGCCTATAATATATACTTTCAGAAATTGGTTTGACGAATAACTTATTAGTTTCGGTATTTACTAAATGATATTCACTCACCATCCCACAAATAGTTTTAACAATAATACAACAAACTAAATGCCCTCGGAACAATAACCGGTACATGTATACCATATATGACAATAATAATAAAAAAACTCACTATCCTTTCAGAACAAATAATCTGCTCCATCCTAAATCACGCCTCACCTGCCCGGTTATCCGTCTCGTCAGAAGCAAATATAACAAAGCTGGAAACCGAACAAAACAGGGCACTCAGAGCAGTCAGTGGCTGCCTACCTCCCACAAACACTCAACAGCTACACAGCGAAAGAAAAATCCGTCCAATACAACCCAACCTCAACATGGCTAGGCACTCAGAGATCTCTCTACTGCCAGATCCTTCTCATATCAAACTGCTCCATGTAACGAACCATCAACCTTCAGACGAACAAAAAAACTTACCTGCTGCTTATTTCAGCAACCTATAATCACAGACCCCCCTCCCCTCCCCACCACCACCCTCGGCAAACAGACAACTGCCGCCGAAATGACCAAAGAGGTACTAACTAAACATCCAATCTAGTCTAAACGCCATCCTACAGAGTACGTGTGATTCTCGCGAGGCAAATAATGGATGGTGGTCAGCCGGGGAGGACGGTGGGCACCGGGAAGAGCCTCAGTGTTTCACCTGGTACACAGGTGTTCCAGCCCTCCACACCAACCCTCCCTCACCACCACATACGCACTGGAGTACATACGCACGCACACACACACACACACACACACACACACTGCTCACGTAACCATATATACGTGCGTATATGTGAACATATATGCACACAAGTATTTACAAGGTGCAAACACCAGCCGGGCTAACATGACGGCTACGTGGGCCCATTAAATAACTACCATCCCTAAAACAACCGGCAACATACCTAAAACAACAGTTACTATACTCAAATTACTTGGCACCATAGCTAGAACCACCGCTAACACACCTAAGAAAAGGTATCATACCTAAAATAACAGACATTATGCCTAAAACAAAAGACACCATATCTAAAACGACATTCACCATTCCTCGAATAGGCACAATGCCTAAGACATACGGCACCATGACTAAATCTACCGGCACCATGCTTAAACCAACCAGCACCATATCTAAAATAAGTGGCACCATAGCAAAAAAAATACACTTTACCCAAAGTGGCATCATACCTAAAACAATAGGCATCATGTCTAAAACGACCGGTACCATAACTAAACCAAGCGGCACCATATTTTAAACAACCGGCACCCCGAAGCGCCTTTGTTCAAGGCAGGCTACAGGCCTGCCGAAGAAATCAATAATAATAATAATAATAATAATAATAATAATAATAATAATAATAAAAAGAAGAAAAAAAATAATAATAATAATAAGAAGAAGAGCTTAAATAAGCAGTATTCAACAGTCTTTAATACAAATGCAATAGGAGGTTCACAATGGTTGAAATGGGGCAGTTATTGCAGCGGCCTGCACGAACTCATTTAGGCTCTATGCAGTTTTGGTGCCGAACAAAGGACAAGGGATCTCACATGGTATAAGGTGACGGTGGCGAGAATGGTGCAGCAGCTTCATCCAGAGCTGTCGGATGAGGTCCAGGCGATGGATAAAGTCGGTATGGTTTAAGCGTCTTTTGATGAACTGTTTCAGAAAATAACAGGGTGGTTCAGGAGGGAGACCAGGCGAGGGAGGCAAGTGAGTTTGGTAGGACTGAGAGTCGAGAGATGTTCTTGAGTACGTGTGTAGGGAGCGTCCTTTAAAACATCATTTATAAAGATAAGGATACACTAGGGTACCATCTTTACGTACCTGTCGGACGCAGCTAGTCAGGGACTGGAAGATGGAGACAGCTCCTGAGAAGCGAACAGCCTTACAACGCTAACTGAGAAAGTCTGCAACAATGGAATGAGACTTTTCCTCACCCTAAGGTCGATTGCTTTATGTTGACTATCGCGAAAGCTTTGATGTCAACGAAATTTAAAGCCACAGATGTCATGCATTCTCTAAATGAAGTCAGTGAAGCTGACGAGGAAGTGGTCGGTAAATTAGGTGTTCATGTGACAATATTGGTGAGAGTTTAGAGAGTTGGTAATGTCTGTGTACCCTAATTGACTCGGGGAAATTTCACAGTTAAAGGGTCGGTCGAAGCAATGACAGACTGGGACTGTTGATTTCGATACTGGGGAAACATGTGAAGTCTTCCGATCAATGGAGTATTTTGCCAGCTAAAGAGAAGCAATGATGGTGTATAGACTAGTTCTGGGGAGAACTCCTAGTAGTTTCATTTTTAAATCAATGTATTTACCGGAACACTTCAACAAGACGCCTTATAACCATATAGCGAATTCAAATTCCTACACTGAGTTCAGAGTGGTTGGGAGAGGCGGCAGACTGAGTAACAGTTGATGTCAAGGTGAAGTGACTGAAGAGGTGAGTAGCGAAGGTAAAGGAGTGAGTCTACTTGTTCAAACCGGTAAACTCTTAACATCCTTCACCAGTAGCTGATGCTGAATTCCTTCACTGTATCTTGGTAGAGTAATCAAATTTCCTCGCAGTAAACATTTCACAAATTACCTTGTTACCGAGGGCCATGTAAAGGTCGACGTGACCTTGGTAATAAACCCGGTCACGCTAACATGTTTCTCTTTTAATATGTGTTGTGATCCAGGACACATCTGAGTACAGCCTTGCGGGTCTTCGAAAAGAAAAGCACTAGTAAGCTTCAGTGAAGCTGAAGTAATTTTCCCATTTGGCTTCATCATTATCTCCGCTCAGCACTTAGGCGACACCGAACACATTGTACAAAATGATGTATTGCAGAATCGGTAACCGGCTTGTGTGTCTTGACATTCGGCTCCAGACACCGGGTCGTCATGAGGGAGGGAACCAAAGAACGGATCGTGTGCTTCAGTGGACTGGGTTGGGAAATAGGTACTAATTACACATACTGCTTAACGTCATGAGTGTTATGACTGTGTCAAGGGGAAAGTCTATATGTCATATGAAATGTAGCTGCTTCAGAAGCCCATGGTGTTACTTTTATTAAGCACTCCACACAGCAGTAACGTGACACATGTATACTTGAGTATATCTGAGGGGGTGATAAGATGAACCACAAGTGTTTTTGCAGAGGGTGCTGAGCGGACGGACAGTACTGCATGCAATGAATGGTGGAAGCGGTTTGGCAAGAGTGGGCGCCCAATGCTTTAAGAACCCACGCTGCCTTTACATCTTCAGGAAATTCGACAGTGAGGCGGAACAGTCGTAGATCTATACGAGGAACAAAATGTTTACGTTCGCACCATGACCAGTGGTGTGAATATACAAGTGAACAACGATAAACAAATAGCCAGCGACATGCGAGCGGGAACGAAATAGGCGTCTTCCTCCTCCCTTGGGAAAGCGAGTGGTCTGGTCTGTCACCGGCAGTGTGTATACACAACTGGCCCTCACCAGGTCACTGACACGTATAGTGGAAAGCATATGTAATATCACAGGTGGGCAAGTGCGCGCTCTCTCTCTCTCTCTCTCTCTCTCTCTCATACCGAAAAAAAAGGGGCAGAGTTAGATTAGAAGAGAAAGACTGAGGGAGAGATCGTGAGAGCAGCAAGGTAGCTAGGAGGCGCGGCCGGGAGGGAGACACGCCAAACAAGTGTGTAACAGCAAGTGTGAGTCTGTGGATCGAGTATACACTTGTGCGCACGCGAGCACGTTTACAGATATATGTGTGTGTGTGTGTGTGTGTGTGTGATCATTTCCTTATACTCTCATATTATGTTCCGGGTTCCAGTTCTATTACTGCTATAAAATCAATCGTTATATAGCTTTATGCAATGCAGCCCCTTCTACGTCAAGAGAGAGGGCGGCCACAGCGGCAGGTGTGTTTCGTCTTCAGTACAGCAACACTCGTGTCACCGCGCCCCGTGACAGGGCTAGGCTACGGTTCGAGAGAATTCCGGGTGTCCTGTGCCACAGACTCTGCCAACGGCCATAGTAAATCAGTGTCGTGATTTCTTAACTGCTTGATTACATCCTTCCGCAATTATGATTAGACTAAAAACAATTCACAGACGACAGGGGCACTGAAGGTTGATATGGCAGTCATTTGCACAAAGCGTACTCGCCATTGAACCTGTGTGAGAAGCAACATTAATGCGAGAGTATAAACTCTGCCAAACCTATATGATTATGATAACTATCCTGGACTAGACAGCATTCATCGTCAGCAGTAGGCCAACTGTATAAGTTAAACATGACCAAAGCAATGATTGCAAAGTGCTAACGATGGTAATCAATGTACGTCAGAAAAAAAGTATTGTAATAAACATACAATCTGAAAACCAATGAAAAATCACTTTAGGTTAGGTTAGACCTGAAGTTCATTACCGATCAAGACTTCTCAAAAATTAGCATACATAATTTCCATGGAAAGTATTTTTCTTCCCTTAATGTAACCAATACTAACGTAAATCGACTTGATCTAATCATAACCTTAACTAAATTTACTGATAACATTAATTAACGTAGTCTATCCTTGCTCATGGCTAAATCTAGGACACAAATACAATTCACAGTACTATAATTACCATTCATGGCAGATATTTGATTTCATGAAAATGTTAAAGTGGTCTCTTTAAACTTATCAGAACTTAGCAAGTGTCATAAGGTCTCAAATATACATTTGCATACGTTTATCTACCAGTTTAGATAATGTTACAATGAATATGAGGATACATAACCTAATATGGAAAAAATATACATATAACTGTTTAGGGAGCCTAAGCGAGTCAAGAGATAAACACAACAATAGTTCCATGCTCTCAAGTGGATTGCAGTCATTTATACAACTTCCAAGTGTTGAAAACACTCCCTTATAAGTGTGTATGTCCACGGCCAAACATGGTACTTCACATGCACAAATACAGACACTCAAATATGTGAACACTCCCTTACAAGAAGACACTTGAGTTATATGATGGAGTCTTACGACTGTAATACTCCCTCCCTGTATTGCACAAACAGGAAGCCACCCACACGAGTAAAGGAATGACGATCACAACCTTCAAGGTTCGAAACCAGTTTGATGATGTCAAGAGTGGACACTTCTTCGTAAGATGCATCGACAGAGGAACCAGGAGCTAGGTCATGAAGCGAAGCAAAACACTGGTAAAGAAAGATGTAAAGTACTTTCATATAACCAAAACCGGATGAAAATTATGAAATTCAAATGCTGAAATGATACAAATATTCAAAAAGTTGTGATGTAGTTGAGAGAGTTCAAGAGATTTGGCCTCACGAGTTCAGAACTCTATCCCCGTGCTGTATGAAGAGGTAATAAAAAAGTAAAACAGGGTTAGTCTTTCCAGTGGTGCCCGGAGCTGATACCGAGGCGTCTCAAAATCCTATGATGCCTTCGGGCGAATGCCTTTTGAGGGGCTTCATACACCGTCAGATCCAAGGTTTGTTAACGCTGAACTACTTGACTCCGGGGAATTTTCAAGAAAGTTGAGAGGTTAAGGACAAATACCCGGAATGTTACCTACTGTGGAAGGCATTCGGAAGCGGAGCGTTTAAGGTGCCAGAAGTCACTATTAGAGCATCAAAGTTATCATTTGTCGTCAGATCCGTGAAAGCACAATTAGGCTATAACACAAAGCTGTTTATACACACATTCATGTTCAATCATGTAAATGTATACTTGCAGACTTACACTGAAGGATATGTGAGGAAACGGAAAAAAATGTGGTGCGGTCGAGCGCTGGAAGTACATTAAAACATTACTGAAAAGGCGTAAGATAGTTTATAAAAAACAAAGTATGCAAATGCAGCAGCAATGCAATGGAAGATTAATTCAGAGTAGACCAGAAAAGGAGGACTGTTGTTCTATGGACCAGGAAGACACGAAACAGACAAAGCAACTCGCAGCAATATGATCTCATGCAATGGTGCAATGGACCTCTATTTACATCTATCTATAAGACCGAAATAAACAAGTCCGGAACGGCAACACGAACCGAATTCAAAACTGGCAGAAATGTTGGGTTTGAGGAGCACCATCTGAACACTTATTCCGTGCCAGAAAACAACACTTTTTCGGCTATTGGCGATAAATCTGTAACTTCATGAGGGTGACAGAAAGCTAAAATACAGTCATATAAGAAGAAACTGGAAGAAATATAAGGCCTTAGGATTAAAAAAAAAAAAATGGATATGGAAGCCCTGCCTAAAGTCAGAAATGCCATAAATGAGAGATATGACAAGGCCAAGTGACTCACAAGTGAGGCAACCTAACCATTGGGAAGGTGAGAAGCAATGAGGATATCAGAAAGGAATTTAAAACAGAAAACGAAAACTGACAAGATACTGAAGGAGGTCTTTGGGAAGCTCGCCCAAGACCGTGAGGTTTGCTGTGGTAATAGTTTTGAAAACGGGAAGGAGCGCTTAAAGTGTAATGACAGACCCGTAGCCAGGACTTCTCTTCTTTGAGGAGGAGGGTGAGTGACGAAGGCGGTTGGTAGTGTACTCGACTAACGGATATACTACGAATAGTTAATTTTGAAAATTTCAAAGACGTAAGTGTTCGTTTATCAAATAATTTTTGTGTCATGTCGTCTTACAACTATGATGAAATAAGAGCACCTTTGATGTCAAGAGAAGAAGGGTCGCTCGACCCCCTACTAACTCTTCCAAGGGGAGAAAGGTCGCTTGACCCCCTATAACTCCTCCAAGGAGAGGAGGGCCACTCAGCCCCCTACTACCCCTCCTTGGCTACGGTCCTGATGGACCAGTTGGCAATTAAGGTAAACAGAGATACATGATGACAGGCGAAAAACGACGGAAAAAAACATAATTCAGAAAATAAAGTGATACCCGGAAAGACGCAGATCAGTCTAGTTATTTGGTTCAGAAAATGAAAAGTGAGTCTATGAGGGACCAATATCTAGAGGGAGACTAGAGGACCAGGTAGGTTCTGGAGGTTCTAGGTATGATGAGGATGTCTGAAGAGGAAACAGCGCAGCAAAACGGGACTTGCTGACACAGGGGCTTCCTCAGAATCCCACTTATGATCCTGAAATATGAATCTTGGGTGAGACGGTCGTCGGCAAGAAGGTCTAGCGTTGGGAGATCCAGTGGGGAAGGATGGCGACGTGCGCACACGACAGACCATCATACAAGCGGAATGAAACTCGAAAGTACATTCAGGAAAAGGACAAAGAAAATATTGAGGTGGGGGGGGGATAAGGAGAAGGAATACAAAAACCTTAAAAAAATGAATTATGCATACATAGGAGAAAGGCTATTAATAATCATACATGTAACAAAACAATTCCAGGTCCGTAGGAAAGAAAACGTACTGATGAGTGAGGGTCGCTGGTTGGGTGGTTGGGTGTTAAGCCTACCCATCTGCCACGGTCATCAGATCCGTCACCGTCAAGCCACATCCACCAACCGAATCTCGAAACGCCTCATTTTGCTGTTAAGGATAATTTTACGATCATGTACACTCTCACTATGCACGGGGCGCGCGAAAAGGCTGAAAAAGGTGGATTTCCAGTCCATGCCTAACTGGAAAGCAGACAACGATGGTCTTTAATAACGCTGCTTTGCAATGTGTGATTACCTAAATGTGCCGTCCTGGGGAGAGAGAGAGAGAGAGAGAGAGTTCTATACTCGTACAAGTTTTACACCGAAACATTTACAGATACCATTTGTCAATCTGACATCAGTTGTGGGCACCCGTTCCCCTTGTTCCTCAACACTTAGCTCACGATCGCAACACAAGGAGCAGGTGTTGACCCCTGGCCGGCCTGTAGCCTCTTCCTACGGTCTCTATGAACCGTCCTGAGGAGCAGGACTGACTGGTTGCTGGCCAAGATTATCCCACGTCTCTCGTTTTATGTCTTTTCCGCCTGATGATGTCTGAAGTCAATTTTGATTTGCCCTAATATCGATCTGTATGATTTTCTATCACTTCTCTTCGCGAACAACTAATATGCTCGACAATTCCAGTTAGATCAGTAGCGCATGTTTTACTCGCATCTTTTACATTCATTAGTAAATTCTTGTATTACTGTTATGACGGTCTTTAAAACAGCAGGGCTCCAGTGGCATCCGGTACAACGTAGTATGAAACAATGCCCGAGTGTGAGGAGGATAGTATGAGGCAGATGTGGTTCACCAGGAGGGAGTGAGGATACGATGGGGACCGTCTGGCAGCGAGGGGTGTGAGTGGTGACCCAAGGAACATAAAGAATGCGGTCAAGCCCGCATAGGTTCGAATCCTGGTCGCGGTCGTCGGTCAACAGTCAACTAAGCTGTTCATCCTACTCCAAGAAGCTGGTCGATGAATTGGATACATGGTTTAGGCTATATATATATATATATATTATATATATATTTTTTTTTTTTCATACATATTCGCCTTTTCCCGCGTTAGCGAGGTAGCGTTAAGAACAGAGGACTAAG
>JAYMFT010188236.1:0-11913 GCA_038088735.1 Panulirus argus
TTATTATTATTATAATAATCATTGTCATTATTATCATTATCATTATTACTATAATTATTATTATCATTATTATTATATTATCATTATCATTATTATTATTATTCCAGATTTAGGGGGTATCTCGCTCGGAACGGGGAGATAAAAATTACAGGACTCGGGGAGAATCACGGAGTACATGGGATGATTACAGATTCTGGGGAGTATCACAGATGGGGGAGAGAAAGAGAGGACTGTAGATTTTGGAATGGATCAAAGAGAAAGGAAAAGGAAAATACTAGATTTTTTTTTTTTTTTTTTTTTTGAAATCAAGCTGGAGTGTAAGACTTTACAAATCCTGGGCAGAATCAAACTGGGGGAAAACGAGAGCCATGCTTTGTTCTGCGGGGAAGTAAACTCGAAGCAACTTGCTCAATCTCTGTGCGCTGTCTATATCAAATATAAGTTCAGTCATTCTATTCCATTCATACAACAATCTTATGATGGAAAAGTACTTCCTCAAATCTTTTCACCAACAAGTTTCTTGCTTAACTTCCTGTCAGGTCCTCTGGCTCTCCTGTCCCTAAATCTTCTGAAGAACTGTTTAACTGTTTACATCATCTTCCATTGTCGGCAAAGTTAAAGCTCAGCTTTCTTAATTCTCACATCATCTTTGGTCTCCTCCTCTGGACCTTCTCTATAAGCTCTTTGTGTTTCTTTAGGTGTGGAGACCAAATTTACGAGGCATACTCTGGTTTTGGCCTTAATTATTTTCATATACATATACTTGTGTTTGTTGGGGAGCACTGATCAAGCGTGTGGCATGCTAATAATGGAACACAGGAGAGCGTAACACACCGCTAAAATACTGGAACAAGGACAGAAACTGGCTAGATGTAGCAAGCTAGTGCAACGGTAGGATTTCCGGGTCGCCTTTTAATGCCTCATAGCAGTTGAAGACCATGACTCGGCACGCTAAGGACCAGACGCGAGGCGCTCGAGGACGCACGAGGCACGAGACACCGCCAAACCCCACGCCCACCTGAGCCTGGCGTCTCTGGGTAGTGCGGTGAACTTCCTGTGCGCTGAGGTCAAGCTCCCGGGTGCTAAGGAGAAGCTACTGGGAGATGATGTCGAGCTTCTGGGTGCTGAGGTCAAGCTACCTGGGAGTTGAAGTCAAGCTTCCTCGGTTGCTGAGGTCAAGCTCTCGGGTGGTGAAGTCAAGCTCCTCCGGGTGCTGATGTCGAACTCCCGCGGGCTACGGACAAAGCTCCCGAGTGCTGACAGGGTCAGTCGAGTGGCTTAACACATGGAAACCGGCCCGACAACTAAACTATCTCGGGCACACCTACAACACTGTAGTGCGGACGGGGGGAGGAGGAGGAGGAGGAGGAGGAGGAGGAGGAGGAGAGGAGAAGGAGAAGAGGAGGAGGAGGAGGAGGAGGAGGAGATACACTACCACTTAATCAAATATCATGCTAACAACCCGCAGTCAAGGATAAACTACAAAAATTCAATCAACTTTCTACAAATTCCTTGCGATGACCTTTTCTAGTCTCCTCTCACTTCCTCCTCTTCCGTCGCCCCCGTCGTGTGGCGCTCACAGGCGGCCTCTCCCCACACCACACCACACCCACCCACCCGCCCTCCCTCTCCCTAATTGTTTATCCTCTTTCGGCGATCTATTGCCCAATTACCGCCACACAAGTCGCTTCCCCTGACCTTGTGTGTGTGTGTGTGTGTGTGTGTGTGTGTGTGTGAGTGTGCACCAGTGTGTGATTATCATTTGTGATGACTGTTTGTGTTACAGGAAGAGAGCTTTACACTCACTGCTGCCTCGTCTCTTGCCCTTGTATATATATGCCATTTATTTGCTATTATGTACACACACGCACACACACACACACACACACACTAGCCTAAGCTAGGTACCCATTCATCGACCAGCCCCGAGGAGAGGATGAACACCTGGCTTTAAGTGTGGACCAACTGCAGAGCCCTGGATTTGAACCAATGTGGGTCCGACCCCGGGCTTGGCCCGTGCGTGACCCAGGGTCGATAACGCTAAACGCCCTGCCAAGGAGGCCCATAAGAATACAAAGTCCTTGTGAATAACTTTGCATGTTTCAAGCTGCCATCCTTGCGGTGGCTACTGCAGCAGTGGCAGACCCCATTAGTCGCCATCCTCATAAGCGAACGAGTCAACCCTGACGACCTCGGTGTGTGTGTGTGTGTGTATGTGTGTGTAACGAGCGCCCGCGAGGGCGTATATCCGTGAGTATGTGCACAGCGGACGTGGGCAACCAAGTAATAAGACGTGGTGGTGGGATGGGATCCGATCCCTCTTAACCCTGGCACCATTCCTGAGGCATACATCACTGGACCTCCCTCATAGTTGTTTGTGTTTCTCCGTGAGAGGGAAGAGACTGCGTTTGTCCAACATGTAAAGATCGTCTTGGGGTCGGCTGAAAGTGGGTACTCTCTTTTTCTTTTCCATCCGTTCCCATCCTCGTTCTTTACTTTAAAAGCTTGTTTCATCTGGACTTTTCATCAGCACTGTGAAACGACAGTTGGTGCAGTTATATGCATATCTTGTGGAGGAAATGGAGGAAATTTCTAAACTCTTGGATGTTCCTGGACTTTCCCCTACGGTGGGAATCATCTGCAAACAAATCCAGGCAAGATCTAAGTCCTTCAGGCAATAACACTACTGCTAAAACTGGCTCCCGAGAAACTCAACGAGTTGTATTTGGTCCACGTTGAATAATCTCAAGCACATTTTGTGTTCTCTCCTGATTATGTAGTTTCTAATCTATCTCAAGTCTTTCCCTGCTTGAGAATTTGAATTTCCAAATCTTTTCACATCTCGTTGTGAGGTCATACGTCAAAGGCCTGATGGTTTCTCCCAACCAAGACGTTACCCACACATACACATATATGATTTTTTCATTTTTATATACAATACGGAGTTGACACGGCATCGCTAAGTGAATACCAAGTCATGTATATCTCTTTCGTGCTATATATATATATATAGATATATATATATATATATATATATATATATATATATATATATATATCAGCCTAATCCAGGTACCTTTTTATCGACCAGTCCCGAAGGTAGTATAAACAAGTGGGTGGTCGGCCCTCAGACGACCACCCAGCTTAGGATTCGATCCCGGACGGACCCGCGCGCGAATCATAGTCAACAGTGCTACCCACCACATCACGGAAATGTTTGTGTGCATTTGTGTGTGTGTGTGTGTGTGTGTGTTTTGATAACCTACATTTTCACCACATTTATTACACTTGTGACCCTGAGATCCACAAACAACCACAACACGTCCGAACTTAAAACAGTTTAACAGGCAGGTATTACTAGCGTATCGTGAGACGCCTTCATGAAGAGTATCTCATGAGATAGATGTTTAAAGCACCATACTGTTTGAAAACCAACGTTAAGAAAAAGATTGTCAGACTGCCTCATCAAGACCTTGATATCAAAAATGCCATACTCCCTTCTCAAGACCATCGTATAATGAGACACAATAATACCAGACTCCTTCATCCTGAACATCCTATAATGAGACATCAGACTGCCAGACTATCTTAATAAGACCTCCTTATAATGAGATATCAGACTCGTAAACCACATCCATTCCCTATAGTCTGAGTTCTCACAATTTGAGGGCCCGTAACATACGCAACAGGCATCAAATCCCCTACAATAACCGCGAGAGACCATATAGCAGCGTGAGGTGGTCCCTGGGTGAGCCGGACCCATACAGGAGACCACACGACAGGAGAGCGGCTCCACCCGGCAACGTGACGTCACATTTTGTCTCACTGGCGTAGCTTTTATTGTTCGCTTTCACGGGCGGCTTGGACGGGGCGGGCGGGCGGCCGGTCGACTGCGGTGCACCGCTGCCGCCGCTGCTGCTGCTGTAAGCTGTGGCGTGACCAATATCGCTGGGCGGCGAATGTTGCAACTGTGGAGAAATAATCAAGAGAGTTTTCTCTATCAGTGGACGGACGGCGGGGAGGGGGTTTGGAACGGGGGGAGGAGGAGGGTGGGGGGGAAGGACTGATGGGATTGTGGTTGATGGCGCCATTCCCCCAACCCCCTCAAAACCCACCAGTCCCCGCGTGATGCATAAGCAGCTGAGGATGAGAGTCAACGTCTTGGGATGTCTTTATCGCAACGCAACCTCACACACACCACACTCATCACTATACTGCCTCATACTCATGGCTACACCGCCTCACACACACACTCATCACTATAACGCTTCACACACACACACACCACACATATCATCACTACTACCGCACACACACACACTAACCTCATGTCTATGCCGTCCTAAATACACCACCCTCATCACTAACACTACCTTTATGACCACACTGCCTCACACACACACACACACAAACGCACACACACACACACACAGAGTCAACAACCCTAATGCTGCACTCGTTATCTCGTTACCATCAAATAGCAATGTCGGAAAAGTCAGCAATTTCTTTGCGTCAGCCTCGTACGCAGTGTGTGAACAAGGCCTCGCCTCTCTCATGAAGGAAGTCATTTAAAAACATGATTCTTTTTTCTATCTCTCTCTCACGTTCAAAACTGACCTAAATCCTTGGCTATGAGGACTACATACGGTGACGTTGGATTACCGAGTTTTCCCAAACATATCGCAACTAACGGCGAGATCCTGAGGTCATTCAATCTCTTCAGCACGTAGGCGCGACCTCTGACCTGACAAATCTTTAGGATAGAAGTTCGCTGTACTTCGTAACTACTACTCCAACTAATAATTACCAATGCCATCACTACTTCTCAATAACCTCACCTCAACTACATCTACTAACACCCATGGCTATAAACCTCTACCATAAGCTACCAATACTACTAACGTGTCCTACCACCTACACAGGAAACCCAGGTGTGTTTCTCATCACTACTACCATTCACCACTAACCTGTGCATCACTATCACAAACTACCTCACCACAATCTTACCACTCTGACCCTCACCACAATCCCAACACGATCATCACCATTCCCATCGTACTCGAGCCAGTGATCTCACTATCTCTCTCATCACCATCCCTGTCCTCCTTCATCCCTAACACCATCAATATCACCATCCCTCAACCCTCAACCCTATTGCTGTATCCTTTCCATTCTCACCATCTCAATCTCAACCATCACAACCACCAGTTCAATCCAGTCGCCAGCGCCATCCCTCTCACGACCCTAAAACACAACGAGCATCCCCACTCATCCCTCTCGCCCACCAGTACTACCATACCCCCCTCGTCCCTATCACTACCACCTCCAGTCGTCCCTATCGCCACCCACCGCTGCCCACCAGGGGGGAGGGTGTGGGTAGATGAGGAGGGAGGGAGGTGCATGTGTCGTGCACTACGTCAAAACTTTCCTCATCAACCATCAGTCAGGCCAAAGGCGTCTGAATTCCAGCCTGGCATTAACGAAGGGGCAGTTTATATGCTAACACTGTCATATATGCAAATCCTGCCAGCTGCTGTCTTCAATAGTAGCATAAGTCAGCTCAGAAATTTATTTTTCTTCATCTGGCGCAACAATTATACTCTCTATACTCTTTTCGAGATAAAACACTACAATAGCTTTGTCGAAAAAAGAGGTAACAGAGGATCGCCCTACTTAACGAACGCCTGGAAGAAATATTTTGCCTCCAAACTTGATCGAACGTTTTGTCAGTGGCCTGAATACTGAACGGCCGAGATGACTGAATAGCAACAGACTGATGGATCAGGAGACGCTTGGCATTGAAGCGCGCCGAAGACCAGAGCGGGACGAGAGATGGAGGGAAAACGTGGATGCCACCACACACCTACCACACCCGCCACTGCAACCACCATCCGAGCCGCGTGGGTCCTTCACAACCACATGAACGTCCTGGACAACAGCAGGAGCGGTCTTGGCTTATATGCCACAGTGTTCGAGAGAAATATAATCGTGAGATGATTCACTGTACATGAATACACACTGAACAATATCAGCCAAATCAGAGCAACAGTTTCATGGTGGAGGGTCAAGTGTTCGAGCTGTTTGCTCGGAGGAGTTCAAAGCAAATCCCATCGCATGTGCTCCATCCTGTGCACTGACTATTTCTGTGTTATGGTGGGAGTTGTATACTCTCTTAACAGTGTATATATATATATATATATATATATATATATATATATATATATCTATATATATATATATATATATATATATATATATGTGCCATGTCTTTACTCCTATGTGTGTAATAACACATGCACACACCCGTGCCTAAGCCAGGTGTGTGTGTGTGTGTGTGTGTGTTAACAATATGGTGTGGTCCTGCCACCTGCTGACGGTGTTGGTAATAACAATTATGCACCATTATGAGAGGGGTGCAACGGTGAGAATGGGGAGAGGGAGGGGTGGAAGCCAGCCAATGGCCGGATGGGAAAGAGGGGGGGGTGACAGTGCGGGTTCTACTGTGTAGGGGGGAGGGAGAGAAGGGAGTTGGTTAGAGAGTCCTGTGGGGGAAAGGTAGGAGAAGGGAATTGGTTTGTGAGTCCTCGTCGTAGGGGTTGGGAGAGGGCGGCCGGTACGCCCAGAAAGGCACCAGGAGAGGAGCAAATCGCCTCTTTTTTTATTTCATCGCGATGGAAGACCACAGGAGTGTCAGCCACGCTGGCCTGGTCACGTCCTCACCACCTCCAGTCCACACACACACACACCGCATGCCCTAAAAACCTGGCTGCATCCCAGACATGCCCTAGGGCCTCGTCCAGCGCCCCCGCCACCCGTGCCTGTCTCAGCCACCAAGGTATGTGTTGGTGCTGGTTCTCCCGCACACACACACACACACACACCGGGACTCCTCCTTGAGCCTTGTGTGTTGGGAGAGAGTTATAAACACACTATCTCACTCCCATCTTGACCCATACGTGACCCGTATCTATAAAATAAAGCTACCGGCGGGTCCCATAACGGGCTAAGGAATGTTTATCGCTGCCAACCAAGACGATAAACTCCGGGGGGAATCTGCCACACGAGTAGTCCCTTTCGTTCCGTCAATAACCAGATCCTACACTCATAATAATTAAAATACCAGAGGATAATATTTATGCATCAACACACTGGATGTGTACAATGGTGACGCAGACAGTACTGTACACCCCATGATATCAGTACGCGGGCCGTGTGCTCTCTACATAACGGGTGACCTGAATAAATTAGTTTTGCATGTGGTGATTGTGGCGAGGCTAGTCTAACTGAGCCCACCACACGCCCGTAGCACACACAACTGTGTAGGTGTAGGTGTACGTGTGTGTGTGTGTGTGTGTGTGTGTCTAATAATCTATAATTATCTATTTGCATAATACGGAAAGGGAAGCTCTCGGCCCGTGGGGGCCCCATCTCTCGAGTTTTCTCTAGTAACAGAGTTTTTTAAACTCCCGTATGCTATTCACAACGACAATTTCATCACCTTATTCCATTCATCTACTGCTCTTGTAATAAGAAGCATATTTTCTTATATCTACGCTATTAATTGTCTTGCTTAATCTCATGTTGTGGCCTCTGGGTCCTCTATCCTTGCACCTTTGAAGGAGCTGTTCACTGTTGACGTCATGGTTTTAAAAACTCACAAAGGCTGAGCTCAAGTCAAGTGCGCAATCACCAATTTGTGCTTGTATGTGAAGGATTTTCTTTTTACACTCGTGGGGCACCCACCGTCTCTTGGGCACTATCATACAACTTCGTCAGTTTCAGTATGCCGTCTGCATTAATCAAGTCTTCTCTCAAATGATCCAATTCGTCCACGAATCTATATACTATAAAAATAGTTCCAAACATCTGTTCTTAACAAGTTGTGTCTTCTGGTTGTTCTGTCTTTACATCTTCAGAAGAGCTGGTCTCATAGTCTGTGTCGTCGGTCTCTTCTGAAAAGACTGTAATCAGGTCACCCCTCACTTTTCTTTCTTCCAAGGTGGGCAACTTTTAAGCCTCTGGCCTTTCCCTGCAACTCATCTCGCTGACTTTTAGTACTACCTATTTTTGGCATAAAGATAGGACAACTATTTAAGCCAAGAGGAGTGACACTTCAGTGGCTGTCAGGTGTCACTCCTTTAGCCCCGGGTAGCTCTCTTATCTTTCTACCTCACCCATACGAGGGCTGCTGGCTTTTAGTCCACAAACATATAAAATCTCTCCTCATCGTGATGACAGCGCGTATCTTACACGACTCTTTCCTCGTATCTCAAATATTTTCCTGCGGTGAGCGCTCCGTGCTTGCCTTACCTGTGGGCACAATCTCGTCGCAGGTAATCGTAAATACGTACTCTCTCTCTCTCTCTCTCTCTCCGGGCACCACCATCATCGAGGGTTGGTGACCTGGGGGAGGGAGGAGGAGGGGGGATGGGATGGGGGGGATGGTGGTGTGCAGCGCGGGTGCTGGCGGTGTGGGTGGTGGTGGGCCTGAAGCTGTACCTCCCACGGGCAACACACACACACACACACACGCTCATCAACCTGTAAACTGACTGTGCTAACTTTTACGTATGCCTCGGAGTCAAAATGTACAGATCCGTTTTCAAAGGACGTTACATATGATGCTACATGTACTGATGTACTACGGTTGGAAGTGAGTGTTAATTCATGTATACACACTGTGTGTGTGTGGGGGGGGGGAGACTAGGCGTGGTTTCACCAGTGACCATGGATGTAGGTCGGCCGGACAGCGTACTCGACGAGGTCCAGCAAGGGCGGCGGCTGCTGCGACCACCTCTGTACCATCACACACGCACTGCCTTCTGCCGCCCGACACGGGAGTGCACGACAGGGAAGGATATGACACATGCCTCCCGGATCTCAAAGATGTTCCCACATGTTACTGACTGAATACCGATGTGCCTGGCTACGGTTCACGTACTGTAGTGTACCGTGGCTAGAGTCACTTAGGTACTCTGGTGAATATCTATCCATGCACCGTGGCCGAAGAATCATGCAGGTGCTCGTGCGAATATCTATCTATGTATCATGGCTAAAGATTCATACATGTACTGATGTGAATATCTATGCATCGCGACTAAGATTCATACAAGTAGTTATGTTAACACCTATGTACAGTGGCTAGATTCTCACAGGTACACGTTTGAATATCAAATCTGTACTGTAGATAAAGACTCAAACAAATACTCATGAGACTGTCTGCGTAACGTGTTTAAAGATTCAAGTAAGTACTCAAGCAAATATATATGTGCCGTGGCAAAGATCCACGTTAATGCTCAAGCAATCATCTATGCTAAGCGATAAATCGAAGTACCGTGGCAAAGACTCATACGCTGGCACTCAAGTGATTATCTATGTACCGTAGCTAAAATCCAGGAGGTCCTTTGACATGTCCACATCCTGAGACCACGAGTTCACGGATGTCCGTCCGTGAGCGCAGAGCCAAAGCCCTAATCTACATACGTATCACAGATGAAATGCCCTCAATGGTTCTTCAAAGAAAGAAGAACAACGGGCTTTCTGCAGTTGTGTCTAAGACGCACCCCCATGCCATCCTCCTGGAAAAGGAGGGATGTTAACACCATTCACATGAAGGCGCCTTCCCGCAAGGGGAAGAATGCTGGAATCATTAACAAGACGATGTGTTCCAACAAAAGAAACGAAAGGATGATGACATCATTCAGAAGATGGTACCAGTCTTCCAACAAGAGGAAGGACGCTGGCAATATCCAGATGACGGTTAATCGACGTCGCTGATTTAGCCGTCTTGTAAATGCAGAACATCAGTATCCGCAGACGACACTTAAACATGGAAAGCAAAGTCACAAAAAAAAAAAAAAATGAATGTCTACAGCTGCAAGCTGGATCTGAAGAGTTATCGGATCTACCCCGTATGTTCGAGTAAATTTAGATATGGATCCATACGTGCAAAGTGTAGATATATAGACTCAGTAAAAACAGAAAGACAAACTACGGTAGTTAGATAAAGAAAAAGACTCGTGGCAATAATCTCCGATGACCTAAATCCATTAGAAAAGTACAAAAAGCAAAAAAAATATTTTGGGCTTCATAGGTATACAGCATTAGCATTCAAGGATGAAAATATATATATATATATATATATATATATATATATGTGTGTGTGTGTGTGTGTGTGTGTGTGTGTGTGTCCCGCACTCTGTATTCCTCTTCTCCATCTTAATACTTGGAAAAAAAACTAAAAAGAACAGAGAAAGTGGAAACGCGAGCTGCAGAGATGTTTCCAGATTGGAAAAGCAAAAATCATATTCATAAAAGGTCATCTAGACGGCTCTCGTGATAACCGTCTCGATGACCTTAACTTATCTAGCGTAGGAAAGAGAAGGTTACGACGTGATTTAATACACGTATTCGAAGTTACCAAAGGTGCCGATAACTTCATGTACAGGAGTCGTCGTCTTCCATCTGCGGCGATGGATTCAAAATCGTAACATAATTCGTTTTACTACGGGTGAGGCAGAGCACTACTTCTTTTTCTTCAAGTGTTTATTGTGTACATACAGAATGACTTTACAAGATTATACCTGGTGAAGTCTTCGGGTGGGTTTTTACCCCCCACAGCCCGGGCTGGGCCCAGGCTGTTGGATTAGGTCGTTCGTCTACCAAGCTGTTGGAGGCCACAAACTGCAGGCCAACACAGCCCAGCTGAAAGCCACACCATAAATGCAGACAAGATGAAGACCGCTCTTGAAGCCCACGAGTGATGTTATTTCTGCCTCTGTAACTGAAAAACTTTACAGGCATGTCTTGTAAATTATCATTTTGCTTTTTCTTACTCTCTGCACACTAGGCTCTATATCTCTGATCCCTTCAGTTGTCACAAACAGCCTCAAGGGGACCCAGTGATCTGCTGTTATTCGCATCTTTTTGCATTCTACTTTTTTTTTATATGATGAAGGTTCCAGTCACGTTGTGTCTTCCAGCAAAGAAGGGGTACTGACACCATGCACGACAAGGAGTCTTCCAGCAAAGAATGAATGATGGAGCCCTGGTACCCCAGCAGAAAGAACAATGAGGAAAGCTGTGATTGTAGGTGGGGTGTGTAGGCCCAGCCAGGGATGCCTTCGGCCTCTCTGGCCCAAGAGAGAACCACTGAGCAAACACCCACAACAGCCCAGACCTGACATAGAGTAAAGCTAAGTACGCAGGACGGATTCTACATGAAATACATAAAGAACACAACAACCGATATTTCACTGCTTTCTCAAATGCTATAAGCTGAGGAAAAGAGAACAGCTGCCACCACACAACGCAGCCTTATGTACCATGGGGCCTGTAAATGTACCGAAACCCTGTAAACGTAAAGGGTCTCTGTAAATGTACCAGGATTCTATAAATGTACCGGGATTCTGTAAATGTACCGGGAGACTGTCAATATAGAGGAGTTTACATATGTTACAGGAGACTGTTCATGTGCTGGACTGTCTACTAATGTACCAGAAGACTATAAATACACCAGGAACCTGTAAAAGCAGTGAGGAATCTGTGAAAAAAAATGTACCGGGAAGTATGCCAATTATCCATGACATTTAATTTCGTACTCTATATTAGCAAAAGCATGACCTTGCCTCGCTAAAGGTAAGTCGACTGATTCTACAAATCAACCCGCGTTTTATATAGTAGTGTAGACAGCTGATGCTGCTGCACCGATGCGGGAACATCACGAGACTGTGCTTTAATGAGCTCACCTCAAGTCGTAAAGAGATGGAACATCTCATCAAAGTACTGAAATCAAACAGATGTGCAAAGGCGAGGAAGAGAAAGTACGTGAATTATGTCTTTTATGAGAGATGAAAAAATAATATATATATATATATATATATATATATATATATATATATATATATATATATA
>JAYMFT010188247.1:0-11913 GCA_038088735.1 Panulirus argus
AGAGAGAGAGAGAGAGAGAGAGAGAGAGAGAGAGAGAGAGAGAGAGAGAGATGCCCCGGGTGCCAAGAACCGCCCGAGCGAGCCAGCCAAAAGGCCTCTGCCAGGAAAACACGATCATCATCGCCCCAACCTCTTCTGCCTCGCGTTCATCCACCGCGGGCCCGCCGATCCCCCGAGGCTCTGAACCACCGTCGAACCCTTCCTTAAGCTCGGACACTTGCTTTTCAAACCCAGGTTTGGAACCCGGTTCGAAACCCGGGTTAGGTACAGGGTACAGTGCAGCACCCGGTATACAGGGGGGCAATATACGGGGACACTGCGGTGAAGGGTACACTGTATAGCATCCGGTACAGTGCAGGACACGGTACGACGAAGAGCAAGTTACACTGCATTAAGTAAACAACATCTTTTCGCCCTGACGTAGGAACAAAGGCAAGACGCCAGCCCTTCAAGACGGCCCATTATTATCAGGGACCCGACGACTGAAGGTCTCCCCGCCGGGGAGGATATGAAGCCAACCCCATGGTGACTGCTGGGGAGAACAGGGAATGGGGAGGAGTGGAAAGAGATGGGGGGGGTGCAAAAGATTCGGGGAGGGGAGGGAGGGAGGAGAGGGAGAGGTAAGGGAGAGTGAAGGATAAAGTGTAAGGGAGTGCGGTAGGGAGAATACTGAAGCCAGGCTAGAGGGTGAGTCGGCAGCAAACACGCCAAGGTAATTAGAGGGAGAGGGGAGAGTAGGCCACTGAAGAAAGGCGGGGGGAAGGGGAGACCATTAGGGTCCGTCAGGGGAAGGGGAGACCATTAAGGTCCCTCAGGGGAAGGGGAGACCATTAAGGTCAGTCAGGGGAAGGGGATACCATCAAGGTTAGACATGGGAACGGTAGGCCAGCAGAGCGAAAGAGACATAAGCCTGTGAGGCTGTTCCCAGCCCTATATGACCAACCATCTTAGAGGCACAAGAGCGGCTGAAGACCCCGATACAGCGGGATGAAAGCAGACCATAACAAGAGTGACATACCTCACGAGACTACAAGCAGGAAAAGCAGAGAGAGAGAGACACATACACACATACACACACACGCACGCACAACGGGGATACAATTCGATCCATAAGAGGTAGAGCAGAGGGAAGGTGTTGAGTGGCAGAAGGGCTTGACACAGGAAGTGGTATGGACCAGCTGGGGGAGTCGTAGTCGAAGTAAGGGGTTGGGACAAGCACCCTTGAGTGTCGGATCAAGGGCCGGGCCATCCATACCCAAAGGGTCGAACCGTCGTGCTCAAGGGTCGTCGCATCGTCGTGCTCGAGGAGGAGGAGGGGGGAGGGGAGGGGGAACGACTTCAGGAAGTGTCGTCAGAGCGACAAGGCGTCGGGTTTACGAAATTGCAAGCCCGTCTCCGTCCT
Organism: Panulirus argus; assembly: GCA_038088735.1. Classification (NCBI taxonomy): domain Eukaryota; kingdom Metazoa; phylum Arthropoda; class Malacostraca; order Decapoda; family Palinuridae; genus Panulirus; species Panulirus argus. The sequence continues at coordinate 1,403 of JAYMFT010188247.1, forward strand.
GTCGTGTATACACGCGTCAGGTGATGCCGTTTACCGAGAGCAAGTGGACAGTGCGCGTGAGGGGCGCCCGACGCTGATGGCGTCTCGCCCGACAAGCCTTTTAAAAACAGGCTGATGTGCTGGTCCCACGACACCCGGGGGACTGGATGCCTCGTATGGGCAACAGGAGTGTCGGCTACACTCTGGCACGGCACAATGTGTGGAGGCACCACTCTTAGCACCAGACACTGGGCCGAGGCACCACTCTCAGCACCAAACACTGGGTGGAGGCACCACAGCTAACACGCTGGGTGCTATAGCATCACTGCAGAACCAACACGCTGCACAACACACACTAGGTGTCGGCATCGCTAGCTGTGGCACTGCACACGGTGTTAGCAATACTGACCTCCACCCACACACACTGGGCGGTGGTGGCACTAAGACACCGAACACTAGGTGTTGGCACTACTGTGGCACCACAGTGGATGGCCTTCCCTGCCCTTAGTGCCAGGCAGAGTACTGTCAACATGAAGGCGATATCACTGTTTTAAGAGAATGAATAATTACGCATTCCTCACGTCTCAATGGACAAACAGTTTTAAAACCGCGTCTAACACCACACCTTAAACCGACATCCAATGGGGGAAAGGAACGAGCCTCCAAACCCATTTGGGAGACATTTTCTGAACGCTGGCCACAATTCCAAAAAAAATCTGATTCTCGTCTGGCATGGCTTCACGTGTGTGTGTGTGTGTGTGTGTGTGTGTGTGTGTGTGTGTGTGTGTGTGTGTGTGTGTATCAACTTCTTTTTATAGAGTAAACGTCATTGTGAGCAGGGGTAGACCCCGGCCGCCACACGTCACACACACTCTTAACACTCCCCGAGGGTAATGCTGGGTGACAACATATAATAGCCTGCCTGTGTTGCCTAATGGGGAGTTGGAAGTGGCGAGAATGGGGGAGGGGAGGGGAGTGAAGAGGCCGAGTGGAGAGGGTTCCGGGGAGGGGGTGGGGGAGGGGAGCAAGACCGACTGAGTAAATTCTACAGACGAGTGTCCTTTATATAATCTTATTCGTGACTAAGCGAAAGTCTGATTCAAAAATACTTGTAAATCTTGAAAAAAATTTTCCTTTAAAATCCCCTCCTCCTATATGCATCTCCCCCCCCCCCCCCCACACACACACACACAGCACATCAGGCGCGTGATTCGATCTTCGCCACCAACCATCAGCTGCTTTCCCACGTCCTTCCCCCGCTGCACCTAAGCCCACCGGATGGACGGAGACCAGTTGGGAACGTAAGAGACACTAGGCAGGAGCGCAAATGTGGTATAACATAATCATCCACGATGGAGTAGAATTGTGGTCTCTCTGGATTCACTCACATACTGGGCTCAGAATGCAAGACAGGACTAAGAGATTACAAAAAAAAAAAAAGTTGTGTTCCTTACAACAACTTTGGTTCACTGCCGAGTAAATTAAAGAGAACTTGCTTGAAAAATCTTTTGGACTAGAGGCTAGGTAAAATTAACACAAGCAGATCCATCTACCATCCTTACTACGCGAGAAAGACCCTTATGACTCCGCTGCCACACCAGTCGGCACCTTCTCCTCGTCCTCCGAGAAGAATCCTAATGCTACAGCAAAATCTGAGGTAAAATACGACAAAGCAAAGATCAGTCTACTGTTGCAAAACGTGGTATGAATATATCTTTCTCTTTCACCCAAAAGACGAAACGCAAAATTCTTCGAGTTTCTAACCGAATAAATACCACTTATGGAAGACTTAAAAAGCATTAAAACTACGACCTCAGCCACTCGAATGAACACTACGGTACGACCTCGGAGCACGTCGGCATGACCCATGGGGACAGGCGAAAAGGCCAGAGTCCTTCATTCATACCCAAAAGGGTCGTACCGTCGTGCCCCAAAAGGTCGTACCGTCGTACCCAAAAGGGTCGTACCGTCGTGCCCCAAAAGGTCGTAACGTTAAGGGGGTTTAAATGCGACGAGTCATTCCAATATCCGGCCGTAGCCTCTACCACTGAAGGAGCACTCCACTGAACACTGATCCAGCGAGACAAGGTGGGCTACACCCGCGTCCTCCCGGGCGGCCCACAACACAACACCACGTGGGGTTCCGACGGTAACGGTCGCCCAGGGAGGAGGAACCCAACCCATCCCAGCCGAAGGAGGCCCGCGCACCTAACCTAATTCAAGGCGCACGCGCGCGTAAACGCGTCGACCGTCGCAGGGTGGTGTGATCCTAATGAGATGGGAGAAAAAGGGGAGAGAGAGGAGACGGGGAGGAAAAGACGAGGTGTAGGGAGAGGAGGGAGGGAGGGGAAGGAAAAAAGAGGACGGTAATCTCCTCCATTCCCCCCACGTAATTCCACAGCCTAACGACCGCAGTAAAACCTAACCCCCTCCCCCCTCGCCCCACCCAGGACACCACTGCCCCACCACACACACACACACACACACACACACGTATACACAGCACCCCATCCAGACTACCAGCTGAGTTAAGTCACTGAAAAGAGTGAGGGGGAGGGAAGGCTAAGGAAGGAGGCGTTGAGGAAGGAGTAGTGTGGGGAGTTTCCTTCAGGTCTTCAAACCCTCAACCTATTCTATCATCCTCCCCTCCCTTCCCCTCCCTCATAAAAGAGGGCGGAGGAGATAATACAGAACTGCATCTCCTCTGGCCTCAATCGGGGCGTCTGTTCCTCCCCGATGCCCCTCGATATCAATAAGAATAATAACAATAATATTAATGACTACAACGGCTGGTTCGCCAGACGGTCGGTCGCCAGGGGTTGGTAACACAAGAGCCCCTGGGGTGTGGGTGGCAGGACGAGGCGGAACGTGACGCAAGACTACATACAATACTCTGTAGACGTCTTTAAAATTTCTAAATATCTCACGTCCCCTTCAGCACGACGAGATATTCTGGGGTGCGTGACGAAGGCCCGGCCTCTGACCTGACCCCTCAAGGGTCAGGCCTGACCAATCCCAGGGGAAGGGGGGTCGTACCGTCCCGACATACATGACCTGAGACACACAGAAGTATAGGTAGTTAACCACAGTAGTTAGAAGGGGGAAAGGGGATCTATTTCTGAGGCAACAGAGAGGAAAGGTTAGTACGGGTACCAGCAACCCTCTCTTCCCCCTTAAGTACTCACCACATCACTACCATTGACCCAGGCTACCAGACCAACGCCGCCCCCCCCCCCCCCCCCGGACGAGCACACCCCACATCTTCTATGTAACGACCGGGGTACACATACAAAAGATCACGCCAACCACCTTTTACCGCCAGTTTCTCGGATGCAGTGGAAGCAATTCTACCCGACACTTAAGCAGAAAATCCTCAAGAGATGTTGCAGGTCTGGAGCATTTTTTTTTTTGAAAGGCCGAGTTTGAAAACGCACTTCTCTTGTTAAGTTAACCCAAAGTGAAGCCCCAAGTTGCCCCAGAGTGAAACCCCGAACCACTTTAAAGTGAAGCCCCCTTCCTCAGCCTACCTCAGAGTGACACACAAAGTTCCCACAAAAGTAATCCCTAAGTTGCCTCAAGTTGAAACCGAAGATCTCGCCCCCCCACCCCACCCTGAAGCCTTAAGTTGTTGCCTGCAGTGAAGCCCAAGTTGGCACACAAAGTGAAGCCGACGGAGCTCCGAAGGGGGCTCACCGCTCCCGCAGGCAGCGATCACTCAGAGGCTTCCCACTCCCCCAGCAGCACCGGCAGGAGAGATAAAGATCTAACGTACCTGCAGCTCCAGCCTGAGGGGGACGAGTGAGGGGGCTGCTACTGCTTCCTCCTCCTCCTCTTCCTCCCTACGCCCTGAGCACTACTGGCTCGCCTCGCCGCCCACACATCCCTCCCAGCCCACGTCGGGCGGGGTGGGAGGGCGGGTGGATATGCCGCCCATCCCGCCCGCTAGCCAGCCCGCCCATTCACTTCCACCCACTCACCTGCAAGAGGAAGGAGGATGTCATCTCGCGAGCGATAGTGTCCCATCTGTAATGGATCTCTCACCTTATCTCCTCACAGTGGGTCTCTCTCTCTCTCTCTCTCTCTCTCTCTCTCTCTTCCGACCCCCAACCAACCCCTCTCAACAACAACAACCTCCTTCCAAAAAAAACAACCACCACAACTTACTTACTTCAGCCAGTCAACAACATCCGTAACCATCTGGACAAAACTACACCCGAGAGGCGTGACTTTAACAAGCCGGACAGCATTTAGCGTGGGTGCGTTATTACCCTTATTTGTAACGCCCGGGGATGAAGGTCTACGCTCGCGGGGCCTCCATCTGTTGACCTACTCTCTCTCTCTCCGTCGTGCAAATGTTTAAACTTTTTAATGCCGTCAGCATTCACTAATGCAATACCGCAGTTTATTCCACTCATCCACCTTTCTTGGAAAAGTAATTCTCTAAGTCCTCTCTCAGCCAACAGCATTGCCTGATGGTACGACCCTTGCGCACGACGGTACGGCCAATGAGCACGGTACGATCCTCGGGTAATGTGACCTGGCCCTTGGCTCTGACCCTCGACAGTCGAGCGAAACGCCGGGCCATCATGGCCAAGGGGCAGTACCGTCGTGTTCAAGGGTCGTACCGTCGTACTCAAGGGGTCGTACGGTCAGACAGCGCCCCTTCTCCAAGACATGCAAACCACAATTCTAAGAAGACCATTGAGCGTATAATTAAATCATCACAAAGAATGAACTCATGGTGCAATATTGCAGAAATTACACTACACCAGACAAGGGGGAGGTTAGTTATGCAGGGCAATGAGGCCATCAAGCGAAAAAAATATATATATCAAACAAAATTAAAACTTGGAGGGAAAAAAAATGAAAAATGCAATCAAAATTAACCTAAAACGTGAGAAGTCGTGCTAAAAAAAAAAAAGTAAACACACACACACACACACACAAATAAAACCTTCCTTTTCACGACGGCAATCAACATGCTTTCCCGGACACACACACACACACACATAAACACGTCATGCACACCCCAACCCAAACCCCTAACAACCATTCCTACCCCCCCTCCCTCCTCAAGCAGGTCAAGAAATTAACAACCCCTAAACCCACCCAACCCCTCCCCCCTCCCCCACTCCATTTCATCCAGCAATGCGCTATGCGTGCGTGCTTGCGTGCCTGTGTGTGTGTGTGTGTGTGTGTGTCTAGAAGGAGGAGCAAGCAGCGTGGGTACAGAAATTATCCGTGCCATGAAGGGGAACGAGCGCGCGGCACACAACCCACCGCAACCTACGACCTCAAGGCCCCCACTAGCCGACAGCCAAGAGCCCAGGGCTTCCTGGAACCCACCACGCACCCACACACCCTTCACCCACCCACACATCCACCCACCACTCACTTGGCTTTAATTGTAGGAAACGTAAAAAGTTAAGTAAGGTCTACGAAGCGAAATGGTGTAAAGTTTCTTGGGGGAGAAGGTGCGCGGTGGCGCTGGTGTGACTCGCTCCACTTTGCCCTTCCACGGTGACATGTGTAGCGGTCTCGCCCCTCCATATTAACAGCACCCCCTTCATCCCAGGGACTATCCATCATCTCCTCCCCTACACACACACACACCCCCCGCCCCATCTCTAGCTCCCCTCCCTCCCTCCACACGGGGTAAGAGGGGAGGCAAACAACCAAATCTCCCCGAATATCCTCCCCACCCATAGTCTTCCGTCGGGTCACTTCGCCTCCACTTCCGTAGAGAGGGGCCGCCACCCTCCCGAAAGCCATTGTATGCAAAGCGACTTTTTAAAAGTCTCCCTGTCTCTCCAACCGGTTTCTACGCCTTCCAGGTGTCTCTCTCTCTCTCTCTCTCTCTAGGTCTGGTCTGTTCATCCTAAATGTCTCTCTATATTCCCCGTCCTCTAGAGCCAGTGTCACTCTGCTGTGGTAAGACAGGCCCAACACATGGAGTTCACGAAGGCGCGGCACCTGAGTGATACATAAAACTGGCAAATACAGTAATGAGGCGATGGAAGGTGCTACGTTTACAGACATGTCGCTCACTGCAGCAAGATGTGGAAGGCTAAGGTGTCAAAAGCCAATGTGTGTGTGTGTGGGCGAGAGGAGGAGGAAGGGGATGAGTGTGTGCGTGTGTGTGCGGGCGTGTGGGCCAGGGCCAGAGTGTGGGCGTGCCCATGAAATGCGCATGTGCAAAAAAATCTTTTTCACAGGAACGTATGACATTAGTCCTCTGAGCTTACTGTTCACCGCAAAACGGGTCGTATTTTTTTCAAGCACTAGCAACCTCATACGTCACGATCACGTCCTCATACGTCACAACTACGTCCTCATACGTCACAACTACGTCTTCATACGTCACGATCACGTCCTCATACGTCATAACTACGTCCTCATACGTCACAACCTCGTCCTACACCATACGTACTGTAACTCCGGCCAGTTCCCATAGTCACCACCACCACCACCACCACCACCTCCTCCGACAGGCAGTGGCCTTCCCACGCATCTATCTCCCTCATGTCCAGACGAGTCACACAACCCCCCCCCCCCCCCCTCACCAACGGCAACTATCAGTAACCCTCAGTTTTACGACCAATATAACTTACAAAGCGGCTGGAGTTACGCGACATCGGAACTCGCTCCGCCCGCTCTGGTTAACTTTCGCTCGGATTAAAAGATTTCGTTAAGGGGAGCTATGGCAGCTGAAAAACTGTGAAGAAGAAGAAGGAAAAACAAATGCAGATGCGAAGGTGGAGTATTTAATTCCGGTGCAGAGCTTCAGAACACACACACTATGAACAGCGCCAGTGAGAGGATCCGAACATACACCCACCCACCCACTCTCCTTCCTCCTTTGAGGAGGAGAACGGGAGGACCCAAGACCTACCAACGACACAGCCACACACACACACACACACACCGTGCGGGCAATAAGCAATACATACATCAGCGGGCCGTCCGCGTGACGGTACGTGATACATCAATTACACCAACACGGTTGTGTGCGCCTCCTCCCACCGCCTGATATATGGGTTAGCGCCTGGCTCGCTGCCACAGAACCAGCGACTAACAATCGCCTCACAAGACGGCAAAGGTTTTTTTTTTCTTTATCCTTTTTCCTATGTTCCCTACACCCGTTCAGGCGTTCCCAAGAGCTGCTGTGGCCTCCTCGGTTCTAGTGGTCCACAACCCAAGGGAAAGATATTAGAAAACACATTACCCACGGATTCCTTCGACTGAGTACCCATCATCGATACCATGTTAGTTACCATACGTACGTTAACGTACGTTAATCTGTGGAATACCAGCACAACAACGACTTGGTCATTCCTTGACCACGCTGACGTACAACCGTAATGTAAAGATACAGCCAACAAGTCTGTCTCCAACACCATTAGCCCCCACCATCGCCACTCGGATCCCCATCACCTCCTGCCATCATCACCAACCCAACCCCATTCCCCCTCCAACCCTAACCACCAATACCTACCCGCCCCACCAGCATGGTAATCTGGGCCACCAATGAGTTGGCGTGGCGTTGGAGAGAGGGAAGACTTGACACGTACCATAGTCCTCTGCAGGGTAGACCCATATACCAAATAAGAGGCCCTTAGAATCTAACATGTAATACCAAGGTTTAGCCTTGAAACCTTGAGCACGAAGGCACGCCCCGTGCGTACGTATGGCGGCCCGGCCTGTAACCTGAACCCAAGGGTCGTCAGGTTCGTACATAAGGGTCGTCAGGTCGTACCTACGGGTCGTCAGGTCGTATCCAAGGGTCGTAAAGTTCGTATGCAAGGGTCGTCAGGTTCGTACCCACGGGTCGTCAGGTGGTACCCACGGGTTCGTCAGGTTCGTACCTACGGGTCGTCAGGTCGTACACAAGGGTTGCGCCTCCCTGCTCGAAAGAGGGGGAGGTGGGGGGGAGGGAGGTGATCCAGACTGGCGACATCGGCCGCCGTTCCCAAACACACACATACACACACAAAGACCCTCGTGTTTGTTGCTTACAGATTAACCCGAGGCACGCAGCCCGGCCCACCACAGACAACCCCGGATCATGGCCACGGATTACACCTTACATTATCACTGGCCCGGTGATTACACCCGCCTCCTGGTCTTTCTTTACCTCTACCCACGGCGCAGACTTCCAAGAATGTCTGCGTGCTGGAATCTAATATTTTTATGCACTTCCATGCCGCCAGGCTCGACAGAACGACCTCCTGCTGATGCAACGCTGTTGTCTAACTTCAGTCAAGGACGAAGACGTCAGGCAAACATCAGAGGGGCACATGCTTGTTCTCCGCTGAACAATATGACTCGCTGTTCCGGTACAAACGGGAACATATTCTTAATAGAGAGTATGGGAAGTCAATAATCACAAAGAGTATGGGAAGCGAGGCAAATTTTGATAACTTATGTAATATGAAGTTATGGTGCCTCTCAAAACGTCTATTAAGTTTCATAACCTTCTTGGTTGTGCCTAAAGGCGGTCAACATTACCCTCTGCTGTTTGTATATTCCGCACATCGGGAAGCACTTCCTCCCTCCGACACACTCCACCCGTATCCCGAGGATGTTGCGACACCCCAGGTGTGTCAGGAGGCTGGGCGGTGACTGGTGTCACCAGCCTCAGGTGTCGCGACACTCCAGCTGTGTCAGGAGGCTGGGTGGAGCCAGGTGTCACAGCGAGTCTTCCAAACTCCTCGAGTCTTGGCTACACGCCACCAGTTTTGCCTCCCACCAGCCGTCTGTACAACTTTATTTTTTCTCACAATTTCTGCTCTTTTCCTTTAATTCAAGCATTCCCACACCCTACAAATTACAAAGTACACACTCACACACACACATACTCACACAGTGGGTGCACACACACACACACACACACACACACACACCTGACGCGGCCAAGTCTCCAACTGTCGCCCCAACTTTATAATTAAATCTAGGATGAAGTTTAATTCCCCCCTGGCTGTTTGGGAGCGAATCTTTACACCAGTCTTCCCTGATCTTTTGATCCGTATATTCATATCATCTTCTTTTTTTTTTCACCCTTATCTAATTCCCAGACACTTCGCCATAAACTGGGCGGTGAGATGTCGGGAGGAGTTTTCAAGTCGGCCGTAAGAACCAAAATGACAGTCCGCTGCACCGTCTGAACTCTATAATCCAGGTTATCAAAATTCACACAGAAACATACTTAACACACACATACGGCAACCCAAAACTTAACATAAACAGCCAAGTATAACTAAGACAGTCATGTATAAGTTATTAATACGGAGTGGCAACACCACCTTCCCCGTAAATATACCTTAAACCTGAGCTAAACTTGACTAATAGCCTCATCAATAATAACTTAAGGCCTAATTTCATCAATCACTGCGCATTTCCTCTGCGCATCGAGAGGAAATATTGTAACAAGCTAACCACTTCTAGGGGGGGGGGGGCTAACGACAAGGAAACTTTCCGGGCGTGACCTACCCCCTGCGCAGTTGGCAGCGCAGTGTGTACATGGGCTGTTCCGATCAGTAGCTTCTTGACTTTGCTTTCTCCAAGAGGCTCCATAAAGGAAGACCACATTACCTCCTTCCTCCCGAGCCTATATGAACCTAAACCCCTCCAGAACGACTGTACGAAAAGAACGACGACACGTTCTTTGGGCACGACGGAACGATCCTCGAGCACGACGGGCGCGAACCTCGGGCACGGCAGCAACAGCTTTTGACCTTCACCCTTAACATGGGACACACGCCGCCAGACAACACGCCAACACTCGCCACCTTGCGCAATTACCCACACGAAGGGGGGTGAGATGAGATACGACATTAGCACACAATGCACTGTTTTCCCCTCCCCCAAGACTCTTCACAAAATACCTCAGTGTAATGTGTATAATGGAGAACGTTTACGGCGAGGGGCACTGCCAATCAACAAGTTTAAGTAAGGACTGTGCTCTAATGAAAGCGCGTGCCAGGCAACCTTTGCATGACCCAAAATTACCGCCGGCATTAGTCTGATAGGATAGCATTACAGTACCGGAGAAGCCTAGTGGGAATTACTGGCAGACCAGAATAATATTAAGCTATAAAAAAAAAAAAAAAAAAAAAACTATTACAGCAATTAAAAAATTGTTAATGATGAGCAAAAATTTCGCACTGACTATAATAGCAACAAACAATTAATATAAGACGAATTTATTTTGTTACAACATAATTCTAATAATTTCACCAAAAAGAAATGACTAAAGAACTTGCTTCGTACGTTTTCCTGCCATTTAGTTATGAACATGATGATGGTCGCAATATATATATATATATGACACCGGTATATAAGCTCCTAAAATAACGGAAACGGTAATTGGCGAGGTATAGCGTTAGACTGTTGGCCCCCTCGTTACATCTGGGCCGACATGGCTGTGCTAATTGCTATGATGAATGGCTAGTAACCATGCGGGTAATTCCCCCCCGTCCCCCCCCTCTCTCTCTCTCTCTCTCTCTCTCTCTCTCTCTCTCTCTCTCTCTCTC
>JAYMFT010188258.1:0-25812 GCA_038088735.1 Panulirus argus
ATAAATAAATATATATATATATATATATATATATATATATATATATATATATATATATATATATATATATATGAATGATCCATATGTACATATATGGTGTGTGTTGCATAGAGAGATACAACATCTAAGATAAAATGGCTTGGTCTATGGGTAGATATATTATCTTACTAGAGCAGAGAGAAAGAGAGAAAAGTTGGCGAGAAATATCCTGTTTGGTGCAGACGTGGAGGCGGCCGGCGCCCTGGGGAAAAGGTTGGGGAAGAAAAGGAAAAATGGTTGAGAACTTGTGTGGCGGAGGCGGCGGCCTACCTCGGCAGCGACCACACCAACTGCTGACCCGGCCTACGCCAGCTATGGCTGGCTGTACTGACCTTCTCTCTGACTACTGTATTGATCCTCTTCCTGCCTGCTCTATTGACCTTCTCTGCCTGCTGAAGTGACCTCCCATCCCTTCCCTTACCCTCACACCTCCCTTACCCTCACTCCTTCGCTTCCCCTCACTCCTCCCCTACCCTCATCACTCCTCCCCTACCCTCTCACCCTCACCGTGTGTTCGTATGTCTGTTCCTGGGTAAAACGACCAGGACTCGTCGACGACGTTTTCTGTACGAGTGTCGTCGACCAGGCGTCAGGTCAGTGTCTGGTTTGATGGAACTGACACCGAGTCAGCAGGAATTAATCACCACGTAGGTGGTGATCAGTTAGCACCTCATGGCTACAAGTGATCTGTTGGAAGATTAATTACTATGGGGAATAAAGTTATTTGGATTGAGCAACTGACTGTTGATGATATATGTTATCCTTGGTGATTAATTATGAAACTGTACTACATAATCATAATATACATTTACTGTTGGTGGAAGGCTAATTCTCTGGTGGTTGTGTTATTAACGATTCATCATAAGTAATCACTTGGGGGATGTGAGGGGGGGGGGCGGGGAATGGAGGGATTTACCTGTTGGATGGGGATAACTGACACGCGTCGGGATTACCTGAAGCAGTGGATTTCCCTCCTCCTCCACGGACGCTCTCGCCTGAGAGGCGCGTACTTGTCCCTTGCACTAGTGTTTCATGTGAAGATTTTTACATTCTTTGTTTTTCACTTTTCACCTTTTTTGGCTTCAGTACGGAAGTTTTAACCCCTTGAGCACGGCGGTACGACCCTTGGGTATGGTGGTCTCTCTCTCTCTCTCTCGAGGTTTGACTTGCCGTGAATTTTTATTCTATTTTTTTTTTTTTCTGTATACTTATGATGCCTTGGGGCTGTCTAGTTGATTAAGTCACTTAGTGTAACGGGTTACGCTCCGACAGATGATATGGCTCAACATCGTCATGAACACAACTTTCAGTTGCTCCAAAACAGTTGAAAAAACAAATCTTTTATACATTAGGTTAGTACAGAATGACATAAGAACGCAGGGACTGCCTCTCATTGATTAGCAGCAGAGTTAACTATTATTACTGACTGGCCGTCAACAAAGAGTAATGACACATGGTTAAGCCTCAGAATGGTTACACGTAACAAGTTGTGTGTCACAGGGGCCAGTCATGGGACCTGTTCTCTTCTTTATATTTACATATTAACGATATTGATACTGGGCTTATCTGTAAGATCTCTAAGTTCGTGGATGATAATGATTCACAGAAAGGACTTTAGAACATAAGTCTTGGGAAATTGTCCTCACTCTTTACAGCGCACTGGTGCTTCCCCATCTTCAATATTGTGTTTGCTTTTGGCCATCCTACTTGAGGAAAGACATAGACAGAATGGAGAGAGTACATAGGCGAGCTACCTAGATGAATCCCGGCACGAGAAACAAATCCTATGAGGACCTGCGAAACGAATTAAATTTCATAAGCTTGCAAAAGAAGAGTTTGCGAGGTGATCTGATACAGGTACGCAAAATCATTAAAGGGTTTGATAATATTGATCTGACAAGCTGCTTAAGGACAGATTCGTCTGATTTCACTCGCAGTAATGGATATAAAGTCTTGGGCAAAGGTTTTACCTCGAATGAGGCGAAGTACTTTTTCTTCAAGAGGACTGTTAACATATGGAATGATTTACCAATTAGTGTTGCTGAAAGCAGTACCATAGATACGTTTAATCATGGACTTGATCAATATTTCGCTTCAAATCCACGACTGACACTTTTATTTGCACCTTCTTAGCTACATGATATGTCTCGATATCTTTCTCTTTATAAAAATATGTGTCCTTCTGCTCTTGCCACAATCATTCATAAGTTTCTCTTCTCTTCCACTTTCCCACACAGTCTCGTTAGGACCCAGTGGTATGTTGTTGTTTGAATTCAGTCGCATTTATTTGTATTGGGTAGAAAAGGATCGTGATCCACTCTATGGCACCTGAGCGACATTGCCCTACACACAGATGACGATGTGTAAACAGTTTACCGGCTGGAGGTCTGGTTATTCCTTGAGCACGAAGGGACGACCCTTTAGCAGTATGGAACGACCCTTGCTGGTGATGACCTGACCTTTGGCCAGGCCCACGAGGGTCAGATGAGTGGCCAGGGAAGTCGATTTCAAGGGCTGTACCGTCAAGCTGAAGGGCGTAACGAGAGGATGACAGTAAAGAGATCCAGCACTGTAAGCAGAGGCGTTGATTCTTTGACAACACTCAATAAATGATTTCGCTTTTGGAGAGCTGGCTCCTTGCATGTGGAGGTCATCATGAGTGCAGGAGCCACTGGTGTTCTGGTGAACCTTGGGAGCATTATGGCCGCGTTTGCAGTCCGTAACGCTGCAGGCGAGGTACACGGAGGCTCGTGGCACAGCGTCTCAGGCTGTGGAGGCCATCGGTCTTTTGAGCCCGTTTCAGATCGAGGCTCAAACTGCAGAAGCCATCTAGACCTTTAGACACTCAAGGTTCGCTTCGTTAGATCTTTAAATCCAGATAAGGGCTTCCTGGGCCTTAAGGCCACAACAGCAGCAAGGGGAAGGACGGAGGTGGGGGAAGGGGGGAGGGGGTGTTCGTTCTCGAGGTATAAGAATAATGTGGAGGATGTTTTGACACTGGCGTTTGGGTTTCCCGAGGGGGTCAAGCATCTCGTGTGTGTGTGTCTGTATGTGGACAGAGCCAGCACCCAGGGTCATATCCGACGACCCCCCCCCCTCAACAAGCCCCGGTCAGACCCCGACGACCTCCGCTGCTGGAGCAGCGAACGCTCATCGCCCTGGGGTCACGTAGGGAGGACGGCCGCTGCCTCTACCTTTGGTCCTCTCCTCCGAGTCTCTCGGCGTTAATCCTGTTCTTCTCCTCCTCCGTGGCCGGTGGTGAGTTTCTGTCGATAGTTTGTGTTTTGCGTGTGTTTGCCAGGTTCTCTCTCTCTCTCTCTCTCTCTCTCTCTCTCTCGTGTTCGCTGATCGCTCTAACAGTGACGTGAGAACTTCACATAAAATGACTTGCCATTTTTTTTTCTTTTTTTTCTTTTTTTTTAGATAATGCATAAAAGGTCAGATCTCGTCCCCTTCCTGCGCTGCGGGTGACGCCAGAGCATCAGGCAGAACTAGAGTGAGAATCAGGTGCATTATTCGGAACAGATGGTCATTCAGAATGTCCACTTTTAATTCCTTTAGCTTACCTGATTGTACAAGCTGAAAATTGTTTGTTACTGCGTACTACCACTACTTCTGTCGCGGTTCTCACGTAACTATTTCTATCCTCCTCTAAGCCATTAGATACATTGTGACACTCGAGTCCTCATCACCTACACAACAAGAACTTCGACGAGGACGTCCGTAGCGTAGTCGTTCGTGACGTACGCATTGCGACTCGTCCGACACCTGTGAATGGTTTTGGAAACGAGAGCTGGGCGGTTTGAACTGACATACTCCTTCCTTTTCCCTATGATAACCACCTCTCCAGGGACGAAGCGTCTCAGTTGATTAGCGACCGCTTTATCTACTAGACACAACCCCTCCACCTACCTTGTCACCGCCAGCTCCCCAGCTCCAACACTCCCAGAGTCAGTCCAAAAATATGAAGTCACCAGGCGGCTAGTCAGCCTCACAGTAAAGCCAGAAGAGCCCCTCCTCTCGTCAGTGCTTTCCCTCTCCCCAAACAGTCGATGCAACCCGTTGACTGGAAGACTTCACGTGTGTTTCCAGGTCTGGAAGTCAACAAGTCGACAATCTCACGGTCAGTTACGACCCATTGCCCTCACCTGGATCCTCTCTTAACTTACCCTGTGAAAGTTTCCTGTTTAACTGGGCTTAAACGGACACTGGAAGTCTCATAAACAGTCAGTAGCTGGGTAATATGAGAGACTTCCTCTTCCACCCCAAACGCCTCTTCAGCTTCTTAAGACTTTATGCATCACAGCCTAGATAGAGATGAGAGAGAGGCGAGACCTCTGGGGCTGTCGGACTCACGTCTTCGGTGACTTAACTAAAGCTTTCTCCCTAGCAATGAGCACTGGGCTACCAGGGTCTTACTCCATATCTTTCGAAGTTGCTGAATGAGAGCCACCTGGTCTTATGGTGCGGAGGGACCATCTTCACCTCCCCAGGCGAGGCAGCCATCACCCATGGCTTTCCTCAGACCACAAGGATCGCACCCCCGTGTTTCCTGATCATGATGAAGGATCCTTTTGATGGACGCACCTGAACCTCTGTCAACAACTCTGCCATTGGTATCAGGTTTGATCATCTGCTCTTTTGATATTTCCCGTTTATTCCTTGTGTATATTCTCTGTATGTTCTGCCGCGGATGCAGTTACTTATTAAACCGTTAATCATTTTTTGTATCGTTAGATATTCATGGAGATGGCATTTTTAGGGCCATATCTTTGTCTTATCAAGATAACAGAGTAAGCGTAATGTGGAAAATCCGTCTCCTGTGTTGTACGAAGCCAACATCTTGTTAAGTAGGGTGTCATATTCCCAGCTCCTGCGTCAGTCAGTATTTTTGGCTACGCTAATGATCACCTTGGTGTGAGTACGGGGTCGTATGGTGATTACGCTCTTCACTGAATGATATAGTGGAGTGGACACTCCTGATGCTGCTAGTGATGTGTGATGGTAGTTCCTTGCCTTGTAACCCAGAGGGTTGTTATCACATGGACGTACACTGGGGCAGGAACAATATCACTCGTGTTCAGAGAGGAGGTTTGGTGCGATTCACCATCACAGATTCCCCTAGACTTTCTCTTTACGACCTGAGGTGTGTTGAAAATTTGCCTATCTGCCTCCGGCCTACATCGGAATGCACAATTCCAGTTTCGTTAAAGGCATTACATATAACCACAGACGTATCAGTACAGGTAGACACGAAAAACAGAGAATACACTTGAATGGTGAACAAGGTAAGCTTCACAGACCACTGTGCCGCACATTGTCCTAAATAGACTATACCATAAATTAAATAGATATAGTGAAATATCATCATAGAAATGATTGATCTTATAATGATGACAGTACATAATATGGTTAATTACATATGAATGATAAGACGAGGAATGGCTCTTAGAGACATGAACCAGACCTATTGAGAAGGTCGGCTTCTTTCTGTCTCTGTGTCAAAGGTCGACCCCCCCCCCAACCCCCTAACAATGTTGTATGGGCTATTAAGTAATTACCAACTTCAGGACTGTGGCCCTGTCAGCCTCACAACCTGCGTAATGACCTCAGAAGGAGAGCGTCACGATGTCATGATTACCTTTCTTCCAGATTTCCGGTTACTCGCTTCATCCCAAACTAATGTGAAGGTTGTCAGGGGGTTCTGGGGTTCGAGGGTTCTGTGTTTCAGGGGTTCAAGGGTTCTATGGTTCATGGACTTCAAGAAGTGAGGGGGATACTATACCCCAGACTGAGGTGTGGGCACGTTAGCCAGAGCGTGACTCTCACCACACATTTTGCTTGAATAATAATGCTGTTACTTGCCAGATTCATTGAGTAATTATATGCTTTAGGTTCACCTGGAACTGATTTTAACCACTCCTCAAGTTGTACAGAACCGTGAATGTCTTGTTCCTCCTGGTAATGAACTGAAAATATCTTTTCATTTTTTTTTTTTACTGAAATTTTTGTCCGAGAACTTTTTTGGTATATTCTGTAGTGTTCCTGCAAACTGAACAACACTGTTTCATCCCACTTCAGTTTGTTGCCACTGCCTAGGCCATGGCGTATCGTGTCAGTTCCCTCCCCCTGCATCAACTTTTCCTACGAGTCATTGCAGTGAGCTAGTAATTGGGTTTGCATACTTTTTCTTGTCACAGATCCGAGTTGGCCTTCGTTATGTATCTGATTTGTTCAGATGCTTTACTATGTACCCATCTATCACTCCGATGAAAGACTTTTATTGCGTGTCAAGTTACGCTGACTTTCCTGTCATGCTAATGTATCAGCTGTTCCCATCACGCGTCGTTTGTACATTGCACGCACAATACCTACTACAGGTGTTGTCCAGTTGAGATCCTGCTCATTTCCATTCGGGTCCTTTTCGTCCAGATTTCTTGTTTCTACTTATTTCGGTGCATTACACATGACATCTAGAGAATGGATGTGAGGCCCTCTCTTCGTCTGTTTCCGGCGCTACCTCGCTAACGCTGGATTCGGCAAACAAGTTCCTATCCAAGTTTTGGAAAAAGAGAAAGAGAGAGGCAGGGGCAGGCTAGGGTATGGCACAAGACCCGTGAGACAGTATATCTGGCCACACCATCACATTGCCCAGCCTGAGCCTACGGCCCAGGGCCTCCCGCTGCCCTGGGTTCACTGTACCCCTCACCCTCCACCAGGATGGACCAGGGTACACCCCCCTCCCCCCCAGTTACATGAGCACAGCCAGACTATATCAGTACACCTTGGCTACATAAACCCATGGGTCACATCATTACAGCCTGACCACATATTCCTAGGCCACCTCAGTTGATACCAGCCACACTATCCCCTGGGTCACAGCAGTACATTCGCGCCACATGAGTGCACCCTGGCCACATACCCCTCTGGGCCACCTTGGCACTGCCTGGCCACATCAGTATAGCTTGTCCAAGTATCCCCTGCACCGCAGTTGTTCAGTCTGGCCACATCCCGAGCGAGATTTGTATGGAGTAAGGCGGCCGAACGACGAAATGAAGTGGAGGCGAGGAGGTCAGGCAGTGGAGTAAGGTGGAGAGGAGATGGTCAAGCAACTCCGTAGGTCATGAGAAGGTTGGCAAGTACGTGGGAACAAAGGCCGCTCCGACTTGCGCCATACTACCGCATAAAAAGCATTTTTTTTCTTCATGAAAGAAATTTAAAAGTTTCAGATAACACTATCTCTAATATAAGCAGCCGCTCGGGCACACTGTGCAGCCTAATATCATCAACTAAGTGATCCAACGGAAAATTGTGGTTCTTTCGCGTAAGTTCAAACCATTCTAGGGATAAATGCATGCATGACGTCATCGCGCAGGCGCAATGTAAAAAAATTTTTGGCCTTGGGTTTGATATACACACGTCAGTACCCTAGAGACACGGAGATAGACTGGTGTTGCGTTGTTTTTTGTCATGTATCGGTATCTGGAGAGTCTGATGTAATTATTGAGGTGTGGAAAACGTCTTAAGATTTACGATAAAGGGAGATTTAGTGCGTTGTTTACGCTAGCGGGGTCATGTGCACCCCGCGAGACTAGGCAACGTTAGGCCTAACGTTGCCACTCGCCTCCACGCTTTACCTAAATTCTTCTTTCTCCATGGCATCTATACGTTATAGACTCTAAACCTAAGTGGATATGGTATGGGCAAGAATTTCTCATCAAATTTCTCGCCAAACAGTTTGTTTTTCTGTATGTAAATTCCGAGATAAATCTTCGAGGCCTGAGAGAGAGAAAGTTGCCAAGTGGATGTTTTATTCTGCGGCACGGCGGCAGCGGCTGGGGGGGGGGGGGGTGCTAGGCCTAAAGAACCCCTCGTGTCCGCCGTGCAAATATGCACATCTCTTGTTAAAGTCAAACTCTCCTTAGCATAATTAAGACGCACGGAAGTCAACCCAAGAGTGAAATATAAACGTAACGATTTTTTTCCCCTCTCAACGGGAGAATGGGAACCGAGCTGCTGCTGCTGCCTCCCGCCACCGCTTCTCATTCGACGCGAAAGTCGTCGAATATTTTTTTCTGTCGTGCTGAGGAGGGGGGGAATGTGGGGGCGAGGCTGGCCGGATGCGGGACGACACACCTGAGCTGCGCGCGCACTGCTCGTCGCAATCTGCACGACTCGACGACTGAAGGAGCGGCGTTTCCTGGAGATAGTATTATGTGGGGCCGGTGCGGGTTAGCGGGCTCCCGAGTCGGGTTGTGGGTGATGATGACCCAGCCGTTCTCCGTGGGGAGGGGAGCCCGTCCCCCCCCCCCCCGAACCCAGGCCGTCATAACCAAGGGTCGTACCGTCGTGCTTAAGGGTCGTGCCGTCGTGCTGGAGGGGCCCACACTGCTACATACAGGCGTCAGCAACTGTAGGCTTGAGTCGCTGTTTCAAGCGTCACGCCAGGATCTCCCCCCGACATGCTTGTGGCTCATACAGTCTCTGGTATTAAGTATTATCAAGTGTCTTACAGCCACTCATAGAGGCACTTACAGGCACTCACACCGGCCATCTGGCAGGCACTCGTACTGGCGTATGCGTAGATACTCATACTAACCCTCATACAGGCACACGTCCACTTTGGAGTGAGTGGAGACACCCGCTTGGGTATCGCTGATGATAGTCAGCTTCATAATCGTGTTCGTGATAGGGGGTCGTTGCATTGACAGGAGCCGCCGTATTTACAGGGCCCTGTCTTGACATCGATTGATAGGAGGGGGGGGGGGGCGTTTGTATCGATAGGTGGTTGCGGCATTGGTAGGGGTCGTTGTGTTGCTAGAGGGTCGTTTCCAGATATGGGTTAGCCAGTCACAGACTACCTTCCCCTGGCTTAGCCCTGTACTACCGTTCCCCAAGCTTCGATTTCTCGCCTCTCGACATAATAAGACGTACAGTACAGCAGTTGTTGATAGTGTAGGCAGTGGCTCCCGTGTTGGCAATGGCAACGCAGCGCTGGTGAGTGATGGTAG
This sequence comes from Panulirus argus, assembly GCA_038088735.1. Taxonomy (NCBI): domain Eukaryota; kingdom Metazoa; phylum Arthropoda; class Malacostraca; order Decapoda; family Palinuridae; genus Panulirus; species Panulirus argus. The sequence continues at coordinate 9,051 of JAYMFT010188258.1, forward strand.
TGGTTGAGAATGATGATAGGCCCACGAAGGTGGAAGATGAAATAGCCAGAAGTGAATACCCGTAGCAAGGATGCCGGGATTCAGTCCCCCCCAGCACTGTGATCACCCCCCCTACCCCCCACACCCACCCACCTCTGCTCTCACTAACGTGCGGACGATGTAGTTAGTTGGACGCTGTTGTTGTGGGCCGGAGGAAGCCTGCCTCATTCTTCTGTTAAATCTGTTTTTAAGGAGTTTGTACATGTATGTGCAAATCCATTTGCACATGTCCATATGTCTAAACACACACATCACACACACACACACACACACACACACACCGTACATCATCTACCAGGAAAAAAAATGAAACGTCGACAATGACATAAGCAGACCATTCAGCCCGAAAATTACCAGCGGGCCTTCTTTGCATTCTAATGTCATCAGTGCAGAGCAGATGCTGTCGGGCCCCTGGGGGTGGGGCAGGGTGTCGCTGCCCCTGGGCCTGGATGGAAGGGGCTGCTGCTGTCCCAGGGCCTGGAGGGACGGCAGGAGGTCCTTAGGCCTCAGAAAGGCAAGGGGATGCAAGAGCGGGTCTGAGAAGGAGATCCTCTAGCTTCAACAGGCACTGGGGATGCAGGCCTATGGGGGGCATGGGAGTGGGGCGGCCCATCCAGTCCCTGAGGCTGGGGAGGAGGTCCATGAGCTCCCTGGGGCGGAAGGGGGAGGAAGGTGGAGGGTCTAGAACTGGGGGTCCCACAGTGCGGTGCTGGTGTGAGTTTTATCCCGTGGGATCAGTCGTCGGGATAGCACAGTCAGGCGAGTCTGGGTTGTGTGTCCAGCGTGAGAAGACTGACACAAACCATTTTGACGCGACCAGATCCGACACAACCAAACGTTGAACAATCATTCGTGATACAACCAAACTCTGCAGAACTACGTAACTCTGACACGAGCTGATTTTGCACACCCAACTCTGACACGTCCAAACCATGCACAAGCAAACACACACACACACACACACACGCGCGCACTAAATGTCACCACCCACGGAGGGAAAATTGGATTGGATTAGGACTGTGCTTAAGGATTTAAAGAAAAACAAAACGAATTGGGTCTCAGGCACATTAGGAGACGAGCTATGAAAAAAGGGAAAACAACATGAGACACTCCGAAGGATCTCTTGTATTGTAAAGAACATAAGGAACATTTTCAAATGAGTAACTCGGTAAATGAAATTGAATATTTGTAAGAAGGTACAGAGAACCCGCTATGGTTATGTCAATAACTAGATCCTTGGAAGGAGTGTTGGAGACGTGTGTCGTGTTTGTGTTTCTGATGTGAGGTGCTTTGCGAGGGCCATTCTGATGATGTCGTCATGGCAGTGTGTTTTTCTTCGTATCTTAAATCTGAAAATATTTTTGTTTGATTCATGTTTTTGCGGTTCATTGTCCATCACGCCAGTAACACAATTATACGAAGGAAAATTATAGATAAGGTAGAGAGCTTTGAAAATTAAGAAAAAAAATCTTGAGTAAAAAAAGAGAGTGAGAGAGAGAGAGTAAGAGTGTGAGAAAGGCGGTTGGTGGAGGTGCGGCTGCAGCCGCCGGCAGCCCTGCATGCGGCTGTAAAAAAACGGTCACATTACCATAGAGGATGCAGACATGCCGCATTTTTTTGTCATTGTCTTGGGCTTAACTTTCCCTTATTTGTCACGGATCCTAAGGCCAGGGGACGGCCCCGGGGAAGGAGGGGAAGCGAGATGTTGCTCATGTTGACTGGTGTCACACTCTGGTCTGGACGATAGAGGCACTCCTGCTGCTGGTTGAGGGTGATAGAAATGAAATAGCTAAAGGCGAGTGTCAAGTGTGGAAGGTGGCAGAGTTGTGCGGTGAGAGAGGCAGCGTGTCTCAAGGCCAACGGATTGATTGTAGGTCTACCGGTGCATTGGGCCATAAAGAGGCTTACACAGGCCTAAAAAAGGTTTACATAGGACCACTTTGCGTCCTCGGAGACCAGCTCCCTCCCTCTCACACACACACACACACAGAGCCCCTCTCCCTCCCTCCCTCCCTCCCTTCCTTCCCTCCCTCCGCCTGCCTGCCTGCCTGCCTCCTCCTCTCACAGCCCCCGGCCGCTACCCGGCACGTCCCATGGTAACCAATGCACGGAGGGAGTTTGTGGTGAGCCAAGAAGTACTGTGGCTAACATGGCGTCTTTACCCGCGGATCCCAGACCTCGCTCTGTTCTCTGAGACGCTCTTTTCCTCCTCTTCCTCCCGCTCCACATGGCGTGAGACACCTACTTCCAATACGTGGACGTTTGTGATATACTGAGATACTGAGAGATACCGGGCGTTGTGAGAGAGAGGCGGGTGACTGCAAGCCGATAGCATTGTCAGCCTGGATGACAATGGAGGGGCGACGGAGGGAGTCATGGCGGGAAGGGACCCGGGGATTTGGGTGTGGTATGAGCCGGGTGGAGGATCACTCTTAGTATTGTTTCTTGGTGGGGAGGGCGAGGCCCCTGCAGCCTGGGTGTTACACACTGGCCAAGAGGACGTCTGGACCCGGCCACTGTTGGCCTGCCTCGTGCATTGTGGCCTCTGACGCCTCAGGGATTATTCTGCCTCGGTGCTCCCTCAGGCAAGCGGCCTGGAGCTGCCCCTCCACAGGTACAAGATATTGAAGGCCTTTCACACAGATTTTAGTGGTAGGGTAATAATATCCCCATGCGGTTAATGGCACAGATCATGTGGGCCTCTGGGAGGCGGAAGGCCGTGGCTGGCTGCCCGTCGCAGGCAGACTGGGAGGACCTGCGGTCTAGGCCGCAGGTTTACGGCTCTGTGCTCACTTTCTCCTTTTTTTCTTCTTCCTAACCGGCCCGGATTTGCATGCTCCCGAGGTGACGATCTGTGAATATATGGTGCTCGAGGTGAGGGGCGGGGAAAAGAGGCAGGAGACACTTTCTGACCAAAGGGTTAGAGACTCAGGTCGCCGCTGACGCTGCCGGCTTCTATAACGAGCGTGAGCGTCCGCTGACTGCCCCAGCAACACCCACGGGACAGGATGGAGCAACTTGCGTAAGACAGTTCGTGTCCTGTACAATACCTGTACGCGATGGTTACTGGTCCTAGATGGGCGTCACAGAGGGCCGTGTGCCCCCCGACCCTACCTTCTGTTGAGGGGGGTCTAGGCAAGATCTTTGCATCATTACCATCATCACTCCCTCCCCGCCTTTCTCTCTCCCTTCCCCGGCTGCCTACACTGTAGGCCTACAGGAAAACTCCCCCCCCCCTCCCCCTGTCATCTACTCTCACAAGATCCTTCTGAAGAGGGTGATGGTTTAAGCCTGGGTCATGAAGTGCCAGGAGGCCTCTTCATGTTCCCTCAGGCTCGGCGTGTGACGGGATAATATTAGTCGTGTACTTTCGTCTTGATAGTAATTTGTGACTTGTTGATCCTCAGCTCTCTCCCCGGGCCACTCTCCTCTCCCAGCTCACATCACCCGCCCCTCACGCCCCCTCTGAAACCCTCTCCTGCATTCCATTAACAAACAGAAGCACACAAATCTCCCCCTCTATCCACTGTACCACCTCGATTGCCAACCTCAACTCTGTCCCTTTTAGAATCTAGACAGAACTACGACTGTATTTTCCCCGTTACAGTAAATACAAAAGTTGGGTTCGTTTGGCTAACAGGTTGGACGCCAAGCATCGCACTTCGTTACAGAATATCACCATGAAACTCTTGCTATATCTCCTCAACACATTGTTTACAGAACTTCCCAACTACCCAGGGGCAAAGTTTCCGCTAAATAGGCAATGTTAAAGTTTTCGTATAATGGGTTTGCGGGGCGAAGTTATGTGCTGGATTTTCTACCAAAAAGAAGATGGGGTTGGATCTAATCCACCGCCCGAAACTCTTTCATACTCATCTGGTGAGGGATTATGTTGTGGGTTGTAGTGTTTTACGATACGGGTTGTCTGAGATGTGTGGCTTTGTTGGGCAGATGGCTGGTGAGAGAGGTTGGCCTGCCTGACTGGTAACTGCAATTACGTCTAAGTCTCTCCTCTCTTTCCATCATCACTAGACTCCACCCTTCTCTCCTCTCCTTCCATTACTTTAGAATTCCATCTTTATTATTTTCTGTATTAATTTGTTTGTTTTTTAATCGCTCTTTCGTCTCTGTTTTGGTAACTAATTCGATTTTTTTTTTTTTTTTGTGTGTGGTTTGATTTGATTCTTACACCGTATCGTCTCTTCTTTTTTCTCCTCATTTAGTATCGCCTTCCTCTTCTCCCTCCCTCCCTCCTCTCCCTTCTTCCCCATTTATCATGGGAGTGTCTACCCCGCGCCGTCCCCTCCCTGCGTTGTAAATAGGGTTCTTTGCATAATGGCCGCGACGCGTCGCTCTCCGTCGCTGGGCTCCCGAACGCGACGAGGGTGCCGGCTGGTGCGCCGGAATGATGTGGACCTCCGCTCTTGCCTTCCTTGACTACTTTGCTTGATAATGCTTGCTGTGGCTCCTCTTCCCGCCCCTCTGCACTAGTTAATGTTTGCTGTGGCGCCTCTTCCTGCCCCTCTGTACTAGTTAAAACTTGCTGTGGTGCCTCCTCTGGACCACTTATTGCTTACTGCGGCTCCTCTTCCCGCCCCATCTGCATCATGCTTGCCGTTGCGCTTCTTCCCGCTCCTCTTGGCCACTTTATGCTTACTGGGGCTCCTCCTCCTCCTCCTCCTCCTCCTCCTCCCGCCCGTCCCTCGCGGACTAATTTACTTAATGCTGGTGGCCCCTCAGCCCTGACCGGATTCTCAGATCTAAAAATGATTCCCGCCTTCATCCCTTACTTGGAGCCTCTTACTCTAATTTTCTTCGGAAAATCTCTCTCTCTCTCTCTCTCTCTCTCTCTCTCTCTCTCTCTCTCTCTCTCTCTCGGCACGTCTGATGACGATAACTGCAACACTGGCACGAGCCGACGACCAGCTGGGACAAGAGACGACCCCCAGCGTCACTCCATCTCCCCCTCATGCCTTCTCCTCTTTCCTCGCCTCTCTCCCCTCCCCCTTCTTATATCAGCTCCTTTCCCCCCAACATTCCCCTCCCCCTCCCCCTCTGGTCGTCGGCCTGTGTATTAAGCGATGTTTGGGACACTCCCCGCCGGGCCGTGCGGCCACCGTGTCACGTGATGCTCCTATGACACAGACCCCCTTCCCCCTCCCCTCCACTCCCCTCCTTCCCACTCTCCCCTCCCCCTTCATACATTAGCGGAGGAAGCCAGGGGAAGAGAGGCGTAGGGGAAGGGGGGGGGCGGACTAACGAACGGACGGACGGACGACGTGTGAGCGAGTGCGTGATGCATCCGACGGAGGAGAGGAGTGCTTGAGGAGTGTGTTTCTTCTGCCCGTCGCTCAGGGAGCTGTGACGACGCCGTGGCGCCCCGTCTCCTTCTGTGCCATCGAGTAACCTTTGGAACATTTAGCGTGTTTTCCAACCAGCTTACTCTCGTGGCGCCTCTGGTGCTGCACCTGAATGAAGACCTGTTTACTGTCATCATCGTCCACCTGATTTAGACAGTTAATGGTTCTTGTCTGGTTCCCCCCCCCCCCGTCAACCTCATCTCCAAGGTGGACACAGCCTCTCTCGCTGTGCCTCAGTCTTCTTGATTCAGGCTCCATGTACGTGAGTTGCTGTTTTCTGTAACCTTCTCATACAGGTATTTGCGTTTCTTTAGCTGCGATGACCAGACTTGAGGTGCTCCAGACCTGTGTGTGTGTGTGTGTGTGTGTGTGTACAGGACTGCAGTGCGGGGATTCTATGGCCTTTGGGCCTCGATCCGCTCTGGGTCCCCACAAAGGCAGCAGCAAACTACCCGCAAACAAAGACAGCCTCAGACTAACCACAAACGAAGACGGGGATTAAACCTACCCACATCCATAGACAGGAACAAACTGTCTACATGCGAAGACGGTTGTAAGCTGCTCAGTTAGACAGCAGGAGGCTACGGTCAATGGAAGACAGCAGTGAACTAGCCATATAGACAGAAGTGGACTAACCACAAAGACAGACAGCAGTGGACTAACCACAAAATATGAGAGCAGTGGACTACCCACAAGAAGAGAGCATGAGGGCTGTAACGCGGGCTCGCCTTCCCAAAATTGGTTCGGCCAATCACCTAATGTGAGGCGCTTCACCGCCGCCCAAACCAGACCAGACCAGAGGCCGGGGAAAATGTCAGTAGGCCTAAGCTGGCCCGGGCTTAATAAGCTGGCTGATGGCTGGCTGGCTGGTCTAAGCTGGCTGACTGAAGACTGGACGTCGGTCCGCAAGCTTTTGACACAGATGTGATCAAGCAGCCGGCCGCTTCTCGAGCAGAAAACAAACTGTGAGACACAGTGCAGCAGACACCCTTGTACGTAGCTGTTCGATTTGTGCTATTGACGCCCTTGTAGCGCTGGATGCAGTGTGCAGCAGACAGCCTGGTAGGGCGATGCCAGAGGCTGATTCAAGGTTGATAAGATTCCCATGACTATTGATGAATATATGTTGATGCTTGTGCCCTCCAAGGCGCCCCCTGTCCCTCACAGCTACTTATTTCTCAGAAGCCCAGGGAGCCTCGTGGCCTTCCTCATCACAGATGCTCACACACACACATCAGTATTACAGTTAATGATTCAAGGCACTACTTGCTTCCCGGCAGGGTAATTAGTGCATGTTTATTAATTACCTTGATCCCATTCAAATGTCCGCAGTTCTATCATTTGATTGCCTTTATCACAAACAGTCATGACATTAGTGGTTGGCGCTGTGATGTATTGGGAGTTACCGAAGGGGTGATGTACTCGAGATTGTAATGTATAGGAGGCTAATATAGAAGTGGTGACTACTGGTACATACCATCAGGCACGTATAGTGTAGTGGTCTCAGGTTGCTCAGTTGTAATGTATTGGAGGTTATGAAAGGGTATGGGTATTCGAGGTTGTAATGTTTTGCAGGTTATATAGAAGGGGTGGATACGTATTCTAGATATAGAATGTAGTGGTTTCATGTCCTATTTAGCTGTAATGTATTGGAGGTTACAGAAGTAGTGGATATGATGTACTGGGTGATTTGATATAGATGGGTACCCAGAGTTATAACGTACTGGAGGTTGTAGAAGTGGTGCTATTACGTATATTATAGTGGTCTCAAGATACACAAGGTTTTAAAGTTATTGAGGGTTGTGGAAGGGGTAAATATCTTAAAGAATGGTTCGGTATTCGATGATACAGAAGTGGTGGCGTAGTGGTACATACCATCACATGTAGTGCAGTGGGGCTGAAGCCGTGGCTGGACGGGCAAGGAGGGGCGTATCAAACCTTCTCTCCTCATTAATAAAGAATGAGACGGCTGGTGTTCAACTGTATTACCTATTAACCAGTACTCATTACACTCATATCCTACTCATAAATATTCATCGGTACTCATTAATACCTGAGCACACATACACTGACTCACTCACAGTGGGAAGCAGAGGAAATGAGTAAGAGCTGACGAGGTGGAGTGAGGGGAAGGAAGCATTGTGAAATGTGAGGGTGAGTGAGAGAGAGTGAGTGATGGTGTGTACAGTCCGGTATACTGAACTGCAATACAGTGGTGTATGATACAGTGAACTACAGTGCAGTACAGCATAGATTAATGCAGTATAGTCGATTACAGCATGATATATTGAAGTAGAGTACAGTATGATATAGTAATGTATGATACAGCACAATATAATAGAGTATGATAGATTAAGTGTCATAGAGAAAGGTACAGTTCAATACAGCACAATACAGGGGTGAACAGTAATACTCTTGAAAAAATACAGTATTATTGATTTTGATAATTGAAGGGAAAAAAGGTAAATACGACAGATTTATTTTTTTATTATTAACTTCTTGAGGACGATGACACGACCCTTGGGCTGGACGGGACGACCCTTGGGCATGACGATACGACCCTTGAGGACTACGGTACGACTCCTTTTGGGCGCAGTGATGTGACTCCTAAGCATGACAATAAGACCTTTGAGTATGATGGTCTGTCCTTTGACCTAACCCAAGGTCACTCCCTCATACCAAGTCGTTGCACCGTCGTACTCAAGGGTCGTACCGTCGTGCTCGAGGGTCGTACCCTCGTTCTCGAGGGATTAGGGTGAGGATAAGGGAAAACAGAATAAGAAAAAAAAATATAGGAAAGAAGGAATCTTTTTGTTTGCTGATTAGGTTAGTGGTGGTGATTAGGAGGAGATTAGTGGGGGTAGGTGTAGCTAGACTGATTAGGGAATGTGATTGGGTTCCGAAAGACCGTGGGAAACAAACGACCGATGAGTGATTGGAAGGTTGGGGCAGGGTGTGTTGGAGGGTGTTGGAGACTGGAGGTTAGTGTTGGAGATGAAGGGTTAGAGAGGTGAGTATGAATGATTCGCTTAACATGGATGGTTAAGCAGTTCCCTTTTCCACCACTAGAGGCCATCATGGCCAGGGTGGTGGCCACAACAACAGTCTTGGCCAGTTCCTCAGCCGTGAACTAATATCGTTAATGTACAAGAGAAGGAACAGCCTGTTGGAGATTGTCAACTCCATCTACCCTCCCTCCCAGGGCTTGGCTCCCTCTTGTATTGCCGGCAAGGAGATAGAGAAGGGAGAGAAAAAAGAAGATTAACACAGAAATAAACAAACAAGCATAAGTTTGTTGATTTTATTTAAGATAATAATAATGATAATGAAACTAATGAAAATGATAATAAAATGATAATAATAATGATAATGAAAATAATAATAATGATAATAATAATAATGATTATAATAATAATAATAATAATAATAATAATAATAATAAAAATAATAATAATAATAATGATAATAATAATAATAGCAATATTGTTAATGATGATGATAATAATGATAATCAGTGGATTAGGGGGAGGGGGTCTACTCTGTTGACCTCTGTACCCTTTCCTGGCTGGGGTCAGCAGTGATGGAAGGAAGAAAAGCCAGAGAGGGAAGTACATAAGTGGGAGGGAGAGGAGGAGGATGGTAGTGGGAGGGATGGAGACAGACGGGAGGGAAGATGAGTCTTTATTGATATAGAAGGTGGACTGTGTCAGAAAGATGGAGTCGATGGTAAGATGGAATTTCGAGAAGAAGGCGTAAGCGAGGGAGAGAAGAAGGAGTATGGAAGGTGTGATGGAAAAACGACCAAGTACAGAGATGGTAAGAGAGAGAGGGAGGGAGGTTGCTGGGAAGTTTAGAGGGAGGGGCATAAAAAGAATTAATCGGACCCGTTTTAATTTTCGGACTGCGTTGCGAACGACAATTTTTAATCAATATAAGTAGGCCTACCGGGTAGGTCGCATGTCTGGCCCCAGACATCATGGTATCGGGCGGGGTGTGGGGCCCCCCTCGCTGAGCCTTCCCCCCCCCCCTTCGCTGTAACTTTAATTTTTATTTTCATTTTTACGGCGACAGACGACGTTCGTGGTTGTTGGCCCCCTGGCGGCGGAAACTGTCGCGCTGCGGCCGACTCGGAGGCCCAGGCAGACAATGCACGGATGGCCCTCGCTAATTAATTTACCGCTTTAAGCTAGGCCTCCACGCGAGGCGGGAGTAGGCCTACTGGGTGAGGGGGGGGTTAGAGCAGCATGCTGACTAGGGGTAGGGGGAGGAGGTGATGTTGGTGGAAGGGGGGTGAAAGGAAGAGGGAATGATGGGGAGGGGGGGAAGGGAAGTGGGGAGGGAGGTGCATTGGAGGTAATATGCGAGTGAGAAACGGGGAGAGAGATAGAGAGGGGGGGAGAGTGTCATTTTGTGAGGGGAGGTGAGTGTGTGTGTGTGTGTGTTTTAAGGGAAGGGGAGGCTGCCACGGAATGAGACAGAAACACAGATGGAACTAGCGAGGCTGTTAGGTACAGCGCCGGCCCAGTCCCGCAACGCACATGCTATTCCTTGCAGGTTACACCCCCATCTCCCTACCCTTACCCCCCCCCCCCCTAGCAGCAACAGTGACAATATATCTGAGGGCGGCAGGTAACGATGCTCTTCCGCACGCTGTTCCGGGTCATCAGCTACTCTTGATAACCAGCAAATTGAAGGGAATGGAACGGGAGGAAGTACTGGTCTGGGGTGGGGGGCGGTGGATGGGGTGGAGGATGATATAGAATAAAGGTGGATGTGGCGAATGATCTCCTTCAATTGCCAGAGCCGGAAGCTGTTTTAATTTAAGTCATTAATAGTTTTAGTAATAATTCATCACAAGAGGGGGGCATTTTTTCCCTCTTTGAGGATGCTTAAACGAGACCCAGTCAATAGAATGGTCGCTAATTACTGGTAATTTTATATATGGTGTAACACAAGGGGCGCATTTATTCCCTTTCAGTTTGCTCGACCTACTTCAGCGGCTCCAGGAGAGGCCCTCGCCTTCCGCACTGAAGGGTAATTACTGAATTTTAACACGCGATTTATACCGCAGGGGTTAGTTAGCGATGGAGGGGGGGCGGGGGGGTGACGGAAGTGGTGGTGCCGCTGGTCGTGTACCCTCCCATATCTTGAGCACGACGGTACGACCCTTGGCTGTGACGACCTGGCTTTTCTTTTTCTCTCCACCTCAGCCTTAAGGGTCAGTTCGAAGGCCAGGCAGTCGTACCCAAGGGCCGTATCCTGGTGATCAGAGGTTGAACCATCTTGAGGTGAGTGTTGACACGGGAGAGAGACCCTTCGACGAGCAGCGTCATGCGGTTGCATTCTGAGGCTGATGATGATGATGATGATGTGTGCTTGTGTGTGTGGGAAGGAAAGAGAGAGACGGGACGGAGTGGTGGGGAAGAGGGATGTCGTGATTCGTAATAAGCAGACAACAAGTACAGCAGCAGCAGCAGACTGAGAGACCCAGCCAACCAACGCCGAGGACAGTAGGAGACCACTTAGGTAATTTCTCCGGTGTCCCGTGATAAAGGAAAAATTCAAGTTATATACCAAGATCGAATTAGATTTACAGAATAAGTAGATAACATGTAGGTCTCGAGCACAGATCAGAATCAAGCCGCAACTAAGAGGTGTATCGAGAGAAGCAGTCTTGCAGTGATTGTCGGACGGTTTCTTCCTATACGTGGAACGGTCTTCTGGAGGCATGCAACACACGGGCAGTCTCTTCGTCTCACAAGACGTGAAAGTTAATCTTTCATTGTATATTCATAACGAGGTAAGTACTGTAGGTATTTCGGGACGATCCCAGTTTAGAACGTCTCACGCGTGGTAAACTTAGTCTTAAAAGTTAACGACAATACTTGGCCATATGAACGTCGTCTCGCATCTGCCTTATATCGGGATTCGTTTTCATTAGGTTCCATGTCTGTCTTCGAAGAATACGAGACGAGTAATCAGTTACTGAGTGAGTCGGTGTTTGCCCAACACTGAAACATTCCTGGCCAGTAATTACCGTGAGGGCTTAGTGTTGTTCCTTCACGGAGCCCTAGGAACAGTGTGGCAAATCATCAGCACCCGACCAGCTCCTGGGCAGCATTACAGGCTCTAGCAGGTGCCTAGAGAGCCCTAGGCAGCCTATGGTCAGCAATACAGGCTAGTAGAATGCCTAAAGAATCGTAGAGTTTCTCTACAGAGCCGTGGCAATGGGTGTTAGCCTAGGAAAGAGTGGACAAAAGGTTGGCCAACAGCGGTGTGAAGGGCAAGACTGGCCGAGCCGGTGGATGGTGCAGGCCGCTCTGGTGGGAGGCATATGAGATCGAAGTGGATAGGTAGCACATGGTAGGGCTAGGAGAGCCATGACTGGCGCATGGTAGTGAGTATGGGAGGAAGGCTGGTGAGGAGAAAAACTGGCTGGGAGATGCGGTTGAGTGAGTGGAAGGGGTTTGGATAGAGAGTAGAGGGAGGGATGGAAGAGAAGCAAGGAGGGAGGGAAGACAGGAAAGGAGAGGAGGGAGGGTAAAGCAGTGGGAGGGAGGCTGGTGGCAGTGATAGGCCTCCCTGGTTAATTTACAGCGTCAACTGAGGTCGGAGTAAAATCAATACCAGAAGCTTGGCTGCAACTGTAGGCCGCCTCTCCCTGCTTCCCTGCCGCCACGCCTACCATACCACGCCCTCCCCACCGCCACGCCACGCCCTTCCAGCCGCCACGCCCACTCATTCATGCCTTCGTGATGCAACGCCCTCCTCGTCACGGTTCCATGAAAGCCAAGACCACCCCCCACCCGTGGCACGCCCCATGACATTACGCCACACTCTCGTTTCCAGGGCTCATGACGCCACCCCCTCTTTGCCATGCCTCATGGCACCAACCTGCATGAGGCCACACCTTCCTCAGCACTCATACATTCGGACCAGACGCCTCGCTTCCCAACCCAACGGACGAGATTCCTACAAGCTTAAGGTTTCTAGGGCCCCTCCAAGAACCCCACGCACGCCGAAGTCCCCAAGGAGTTTTTACGCCTTCTGAAGCCCAAGGATTCCACGCCCTGCAGGACCCAAGGACTCCACGGCTTCAAAAGCCTGCGGGCGCGGAACACGCGCCAGCGTCAGGACCATACCATCGACAGGCTCCTGACGTTTGGCGGTACTGGTGTGTCAGGACCGTGTTGACCTGACTTCGTACAGAGTCGTCCGTGTGACGTTGTCTCCTCCGTCAGCGAACACAGAAGTCACATTACAGGTCTGAAGTGAAGGTTGTTTGCATGGAGGAAGATCCAAAAGGATTAATTGACTCATTCTGATGAGTACCGTGAATATATTTCGTATACTTTACTGATTACATTATCCCAAACTGTGGAACAGTTATTTAATCATAATTAGAAGTTTGTCAGAGTAATTAATCTTCACCATGGAGTAACTACTCTAGATCAAGTATGATTACTTGTAAGTACCAGTAAACTCAGGATTAGTGAATACAGTTCTCATGAGTGAGCCATGAATTCGCGGTATACTTCTTGAATTAATCCCGATAGCACGGCATTATCGGTTAATTCATCCCAGTCCGCCTTTCTGTTGACCGGATTAGCAATTTGGAGCTGCGTATAATTCAGTGAATTTATTATTATTATTATTATTATTATTATTATTATTATTATTATTATTATTATAGATATCATATTATTATTATTATTATTATTATTATTATTATTATTATTATTATCATCATTATTACTCCTACTACTACTACTACCACTGCTATTATTATGATTGTTTTTATTATTATTATATACTGAATTATTAAGCACTTAATTATATTTATCTTCATAGATAATGTTTTTTTAAAAAAAAAAAACGTAAACATCGAGTTCTGCCGTCTTCAGCAACCTGTTGCTTACCACTGTCCTCACCCTGACCTTGTGACACAAGAACCTACAACTGAGGAATTTCGACCTAACTGCATATCTTCTTGACGTTCTGTTGTTGTTATTTTTTTCCTCTTATTTCAAGTAAGGTTCCCTTCCCTCACGGGTTGAAGGATACGCTGAGTACAAGTGATTCTGCTGACCGTCCCAGATTTTGGGTTTAACGTGTGAAAGTGGCGACTTTGACGATGTGTAATTATCCTTAAAACCCTCATTCAGGTTTGGGTCATTAAGGTATGAGGGACCTTTAAACAGCGACAGTCTGTAGTTTTAAGGTCGTGACTGAAATATGGCACTGATGACCTCAAGGGTTGACCTTAGATACAGTCTTAAGGTTACACCGTGGCCTTAAGGGTCAGGTCTTGCAAGGGCAGCCGTGCTCAAGGGTCGTACCGTCGTGCTTAAGGGTCTTACTCTTGTCTTCTAGGTTCGTACCTTTATGCTGAAGGGTCGTATGTATGGTCGTGCGAAGGGTCGTACCGCCGTGATTAAGAGGTCGTCCTGTCGTGCACAACGGGCTGGGCGCACGTGCCAGACTGAGAGAGAGGGGCAGCGCTGAGCCTCCTCCGCAAAAAAAAAAAAAAAAAGGTCGTTAAGCACAATGCTCCCGGAGGACCTGCCGCAGTGTCGTCCATAAGGTCGTCCTGCCGCTGTCTTCGCCCGGAGTCGTTTGATACGACCTCCGGCGGGAACCTTCAAAGACTGTTTGCTCTCAGCTGTTGTCATTTAATTATTTTGAAATAGAAACTTTCCTTAGGCGACATTAGAAGAGTGTTTGATGTTGCGGTGGGTGATAGGGAACGGCAAGGGGAGCGGGGGGAGGAGGGAAGGCTGTAGAGGGAGAGGAGACTCTCCTCCTCCTCCTCCTCCTTGCAGACTCTCCCCTCCCTACCCTCACGTTGCCATAGCCTCGCAAACGTTCACTCTAAAACGTTGCCACATTTAGATGCAAACGTTGCCTCATTACTCCCACAGAAACTTCACATGACTGGGGCATGAACGTGGCCTCACTCCTACAGAAACGTTGTCGCTCTCCCAGAGGCTGCTGTAGTAGGACACAAACGTTGGCACTGTACCAGCTAAAGTTGCCGTACCGGACTGCGTTAGGAATGGGGAGGAGAAAGATATAGGGCAGACCAGGGAGGACCTGAGTCAGGACAGGTCTCTGGCGCCGCCCTCAACCATCTGAAGCGCTCGACTAAAGTATTTATTTTGTCCGATGGAAGGTTCAAATCCTAGTGTTTGACGCTAGGGCTAGGGCCGGGGCTCACGCACGGGGTGCACAGGTGCTCCATCCTAGGGTCAGGGCCGAGGGGGCCAGAAGTCCAAGGCGGCTGGAAACAAGTTTGGGTGGCCTGAGAGGAGAAGACTTAAGTCATCCCAGGCGGAGGATGGGGGACTTTTACTGCCCGGGGACCTCGGTCAATATGTCAACGGGTGATGTAGTGTTTGTTACGTACCCGCCCCCTTCTGGAGCTATCCCTTCCCACCACCCCCCATGTTACGCTTCACGCGTCTCCCCTTCACACTAGTTTACTGCCAGCCATCTCACGCACGGGGGGGTTCTGGGGCCAAGTGTGACAAAAGTCCGTGTGATTTTCGATTGCTGTGTTGATGTTTGTTTTGAACGTATTGTGTGTACACATGTGCTCAAGTACGTAGTCGCACACTTTCACAGACCCATTTCCACACACGTTATATATATATATATATATATATATATATATATATATATATAAATTTCATATTCCAGCCTGTCAGACGTGTGGGCCCGGCCCGCGTCACGAGCGAACTAGGGTTGGTTGGTAATTTGGGCTTTAGGCCTATCACCCGCCACAGTCATCAAGGGCGTCATCGTCAAATCATAACCATCCATCGGAAAATCTTGAGCGCCTTCTTCAGGTGTCCATGATAGTACCAAGTACTCTCTCTCTCTCTCGCAGCATCCACTGCCCTGGGGACGTGACTGAACGCAAGCAGCGAAAATAATTCACCTGTTATTATCACAGTCTGGCTACCGGTTTACAACTCGAAATTTCCGTCAGAAATAATGTACTTTGTGTGTTTTTTCTGTGTAGTGAAAAATGAATCACTTTTTGCACAGTAGAATTATTCTATTCTTAACTAAGCACCTTTTGCTCTTTAGTAAAATACTCATCCGATGCTATAGTGTAGAAAAGATTGCCTGCGCAGTAGCTGGATATTTCATTAACATTATGCATCCTAGAGAAAATCTTAGTGAAGTTCAAAGAATATTGGGGTAACAGAGGGATAACTGGAGAATAACCCACTCTTTCCATGCATCAGAATGTAAACAAGTCAGGAAAGGAGGGAGAGAAAACTCTGTGTCGTATAAATGACAAGGTGTGGTTGAGGCACAGACGATGATTCTGCCTTCTGAACATTTCTTTTCCTCTCTATCCACATTAAATTCATCAGACTCAAAAGTTAAATCGCGCACAATACTTTTCACACGTTTACTGAGCACTTGTGTTGTTTTGCGTTTATGATGCGCATTATGTACCTCACGCAAGAGGATAACGTCCGGTGTACCGGTTAGCGCTACTGACCTGAACGCATGCAAGGCGCGCACCGTCTGGAGTCGAACACCCCGTGAGTCGAATCCTGGTAGAGGCGTCACGGGGTCACCGTTCCTTCACTTGTGTACACCTCAGGGCTTGAGTGGCATAGCGTACCCTGCCGTATGGTGTGTGTGTGTGCGTGTGTTTCCTAGCTGGTGAAGAAGACCTCTTCTCCCGCCAGTGTACTGTACTGGCCTACCACGTGTGTACACTTCCCGTCTGGTTTCTGGTTAGACACTTTTATGAAAAGTTCTGATACTTCCTTATCGTAATACTCGCCACTGGTGTCTGGATCCAGCAAATAAACTCTTTAAGACAATTTCAGTAGAGCTGGACTATTTGTTTGTTTCAAAAATTGGCACAAATAATGACATTCACGAGAGTGTGCGCACTCGAGGCCTTCAAAGTGCCCGTTAGGAACCCGTGCCGGGACGGCGTCGCGTGTATGCAAATTAGTGCCTAAACAAGTTGTAGAAACATCACTCACAAATTTTTAAAAATAACAATTTCCAGATCTTGCCATGTGAAGTGTACGTGGAGACGACCCACTCCAGGAGGGGTGGAGGGTAGTGTGGAGTGGGAGGTGCCCCCTCCCCCTCTCGACCCCATCTAGTGTCACATGCCACCAGGCAGGCGTTAGGCCTACACTACTACACTCCCTAACAGCAAAATGGTCTCTGGTGGCCCAGCTGGGCCCGGGTTGTGTAATACTCTCTTACCTGTGCCTCAACGCAACGCCGGGACCTATTGTACGAAAGACGGGCTCTCAACACACTCTCTCTCTCTCCCTCTCTCTCTCTCTCTCTCTCTCTCTCTCTCTCTCTCTCTCTCTCTC
>JAYMFT010188269.1:0-11912 GCA_038088735.1 Panulirus argus
ATGTTCAGCTTGGTGTGTACAGGCATTGCTGTGCATAGCTTGTGATATAATAAGAACCTGTTGGTAATTTCGGTACTTGTGATGTACAAATTTTGATGCATCATATTTCCCTATATTGTGACCCATCTGTATCAGTCCAAACTCTTAAGTTTAAAGAAAAAAAAAAAAATGAAAAAAGTTATTTCCGGATTATTGTTGCACATTAATCCCTCAATATATGAATGGGTCGAGTTTATGAAAATCCATTATATTTTGTAAATTGATATCCATTTCTCCAATGACTTCCATTAGAACCAGGAAATACCTTCCTGTAGGAGACAAAATCTTCTCCAAAATGTACTGAATGTCACTGAAAACATATTTTGAAATTATTTTTACAAGATAGGAACAAAGATTACATTGTGACTATTAATGAGATTAGCATCCATAGATGTAGTAACGAAAAAAAATAAGTAATAAAGCATTGTACTGATACTGATGGGACTTCACCCACGATCAAATTACATTAACTCATCCAGCTTTACGTGAAGACTGGTAGTTTTTCTATATTTTTTCATGTATGTAGCACAACTACTAGATGTTGGGTGCACCTTACTCATTTAACGAGAGTTATAATGCAGTTTTAAACAGTAAGATTATCAAAAAATTCATTGGGCTAATTGTTCATAGAATAAGCTGTTGGATCATTTTCTTTATTTATATCTTTGATAATTCATAAATAAACCTCCATATATTGTGTGATTGGTTGATTAATTAATTTTTGGAAGAACATCTTGTCTTTTGCACATTCCTATCTATGTACCTGTCTATCTATATCACTGATACCCATTGCCTCTTGGAATAGCCACCGCAAAAGTCTCCACTTATCCCTGTCCTTACATGCCTCCCTTGCATACATCATTGCACACAGTCTTCCACCATTTCTTTCCAAACAGTATTCTTTCACTCTGTTTCCCTGAGTCACAATTGGTGTTCCTCTCACACCAAACCCTTTAGTTGTACTATGACATGCTCTCGTAAGCTCCCCATCTTGCATTCTTTCCACACCTCCAAACTAACTCAAAGTATTACATTTCAACCACTCTGTCACTCTACAATTTATTCCATTTGCATTCCCTGCCATACCACATCTCTCACACATTCCCCCTTTCATTTCTTTCTTCATTCCTTTTAGTCATACCAGATGCTCCTCTCAAATAGCTCATTTCCACAGCCTGGATTCTTGACCTCTGTGACTCATTCTATATCCATGTTTTAGCTGCATAGGTAGTGGTCTGGAGGACTATGCTGTCCCTTAATCCTTTCTTCACTTTCATACATACACCTTTACCCTTCTATTAATGAACATCTTGAACATTCAAATCAGAGAGTTCATTGAAATCATCAGACTCTGTTTGTGAAAATACCATTTTGTTCATCTAGGAAGCCTAGACACCCTCTTAGTAAGGAACATTTGTTTTAGATTAAGGTAGGTGTGCTGTTGGCTCAATCTGAATTTCCTGTAAGATCCTCTGATGTCAGAAAGGCAGCTTCCACTTTCACCTATCTGAGGAGCCTTGCCATGGAGGGAATTAACAGGAGGTCTTTGGCATTCTTCAACACCCTCTTTGAATTATAAACTATCCTAGATATTGATAGTCAGTCTACCATAATGTTAGGATTGCCTCCATCATGACAAAGGTTTGCTAATGTGCTACAGGATACATTTTTAAATGTTCTTTGCATAGTTTTCTGTCATTTGAAAAATGTTTAGTATCCTTCATCCTCCATGTTTGTTATGCTCTGACAGTTCTTAGAACAGACTGACCCAGGAAAGAAAGATGCATTTTGAAAAATGAAAATTATTTCTCTCTGGGGCAACACCTTTTGTGCATTATTCATCGTTGCTTTATTGTACCCTACTTTCTTCTCTCTTTTAAAAAACTTTTCTCATAATCACTGACAATCACCATTGGGTTTGTATCTGTGTTCCAAGAATTATGAAGTGAACTGTCACCAGCAAGTCAACTGGTAAAACAGTGATGACACCACTGAGTAGGTTGTTTATTTGCATAGGAGGACCTGGACTGACTTGAAGGCTGCAAAAATTGAGAGATGATTATGTAGAGGTTAGAGACATAAACCTCACCAGAAGGTGGGGTTTAGAAGTTTCTAACCCCAAGGGACCTTAGTGAAACTCTCACAGCATGCAGGACACCAACCCAAAGAAAAACGGTCATTCATTCTTCAAACTTGTTATTTTTTTCCTTGAATTAAAAACAGGAGTACTAGAGTGTTGATTTGCATTTCAGTTTTTGGTTGTTCTCCTCCTAGACTTATGGGTTTTGTGTTACTGGTGGGTCATGAAGGGGGCTCAGGTGTGTTGCAGGATGACTCTGAATATTGCATGTGAATTTCATATAGAGCTTGGTTTCTATAATAAGAGAACAAAATGAAAATTATATTTTGCAAAGTTTATTTTTTGTGTGGTCATCCTGGTGGAAAGCCACATTAAGGTACAACGTTAATAGATATCTTTATGTGGTGTGATGGAATGATTTATTTTTTCTAATAATAGTTTGCAATTAGACAGAAATGCTTGAGAAGGAGGCAGAGGCAGAAGGGAGATTGTTAGAATATTAAGATGTATTGGGTTGGGGAGAAATAAACATCCCACTAAGTGGATCACGATTGAAAGAAGTTTGAAAACCCCTGCTCTAGACCATTCCCTTGTATTACATTCTCTTCTTTCAACTCTTTCTTTACCTGTTGGTTGTCCATTGGACTTACCATATTTTGCAAATCACATTCTGGACTGTTTCCTAGGCTGCCTGTTTCTACTTTGAACCATTTTCTTGGCAAGAAGTTTTTACTTTGGACTTTGTTTGCTTAACAAGTCTCACATTGTACTGTTTCATTACTAACTGTTTAAGTTTATCATGACAATTCCTCATTTTGATCCCTACCATCCCTTCATCCTTTTGTAGGATATGAATTGTTGGAGAGGGGGTTTTCCTTATATGAACTAATTTTTCACTGGGATTTTTCACCTTGGGTGTAGGTGTAATCAGCTATCCTCATATTTTGTATTGTTCTTTTGCATTTTTGCTCACATCCTTTATCTTCTAAACTTTCATTAGTATAATGTATATTTACTTTGTTTCATAATTTGTTTTAGGGTGGATACAATGTGAAGTACTTGGGAGTTCATGAGGCTTTGCATCTGGTAGTCAGTAGATTAATGCAATTATCAGGTTTGGGTTTTCAATCTTCAAACAAATGTTTCTACTATATCATTTAAGGAGATTAGGAGTTCATTTGTTATAAGTGTATCTACTCTATACAGGCCAGCTCCTCCACATGATCTTCTAGTCCTGTCACAATTGTACAGGTTGTAATTTGGGATCCACAATTCACTGTTCATATAGTCTTTTGTGTTTCAGTTAAGGCTGCAAATCCTGCACTTGACTTGTTTAGCAAGCCTCTTACAAATGAGACTTTATTTGTTCTATGTGATTTCAGTCCCTGTATGTCGGTATATATGAAGGACATTACATGGCTTATTTCTGTTATGTTTTGGGGGTTAATATGCTCTCTTCTGCTAAATTTGGCAGAGCTTTCAGTTTCTTCATCATTATAAAGAGGAAAGCCAGTTTCATTTCCTCTGCTGATAGTTCTTCCCTGCCTCTGTTTGGGGCTTTGTCTGTCATTAAAAAAGAATGTGTATTTTAATGGGCATGAGGGATATGTCTTGTTCAGGCAGTGCTTAACCTATAGTGACTGTTTGCACAATTCTAGATTGTAGAATCTGCATCCTTTCCTATACCAGCATTAACCTTTCTTCATCCATTTCAAACATTTTCTTGGGTATTTTGATTTACATTTTCCCCAGTATGATATGCCATTCTTGCCATACAGGCAATTTCCCCTTGCATAGTATCTACAGACTTTGTCCATCCCCCATATCTATGGTTCACTTATTGCATTTTATCTCACCCCTCCATGTCTGTGGCCAGGCTTGAGAGATTTTCCTGGCTTATGCTTTCTCTCTCCCTCCCCCAACTCTTTTTATACAGGAAACAACCTTGCCTTGCCTTTATTTTTTTTCTTTCCCTTCAGGTCTACATCCTTTTATCAAGTAATAGAACTACCTAAATAGACATTACTACCTTGAAAGTGTGCAGTAGAGAACTGTTGGAGGTTTATGTTAAAAAGTGCTCTGTATGGCTAATATGCTGCCCTTGAGCACTGCATCTGTAGAGATCATTTTTATAATCCATCCACCTGCAAGGTTTACCACCCTTAGGAATAGTGGGGTTGCTACCCCTCCACAACCCCATTCACTCCAGAAGAAAGTCAGAGTACTATCTCTTCAGTAATAAGCCAACTATTTGCATAAAGTTCACTGCCACACACATCTCAGGTAAAAGAATGTGGCAGTATTTAAGCAGTTAGAGCTTTAAGGTAAGATACCCCAGAAATAGAAGAAGGAATGCAATCTCAGACCTCTCCCAAAATACAAATATTTCCAAGTCTGCTTATTGTCCACTGGCTTCAAACTTTTTGCCTTTGGGAACTCCTTCAAGGGGTGGCCATGACAAAAGTCTCCATAACTGGTGAACTCCATTGCTGCTTCTTAGCATTTAATGCCTTCTCCTTAACAGGCCACTGGCAGAGTGGAACTCTACCCTAAACACCCTTTCATGAGAATCAGATCCACCTGCATTAAAAGCTAGATTACACACGTACCCTCAGACTCAGCACACTTTTTCCATTATCATTGTCACCCAGTAAGGTGCACAGCCCACCTAGCTTCTCGCCCTTCCTGATTTTGATAGACCAAGTGAACACAACAGAAAGTGTACAGTTCATCAGTAATATCAAGGCTAGCCAGCCAATATCTTGTAAGTTGCTTGAAGTACCCTAATAGTGCCCTTCCTAGGTACCCTGACAATACTCCAGCCTACCACTAGGTGGTACTTTATTTTTCAGAAGATCCATCTGACTCTCTGTTGGCAGTCATTCACAGAAGCTAGTCCAATTTGCCTCAGATAGTTATTAGACATGCATTAGCACAGGATCCCAAGCAGGTAAAGGAATTGCCAACTTATGTAGTAAGTTTCAGGGAGGACAGCTTCATGTAGAGAGCATTACTCTCATTTTAGCTGATAAAGTAGGAATTTAAGTTGCTCTGAAGGGAGTCTGCTCTAGATTTTCACTTGATTGCAGTCATCTTAATCCACTTCCTTGGAAACCATCAGTTTTTGGACTTGTTAAGTACCTAAACAGAGTGATGCACTGTCAGGCAGTATGAACATATAGCAATGACACAACATAGTCTTAGGTTCATTCTTCTGATGGGAAAGGCTTGTTTGCATTTTAACTTAGATCATTAATTATGAGTGACTATTAAAGGAGTGAAATTAACCCTTGTACAAGCCTATTATCTCGAACAATAAATCTGTTGACTACTTTGATATCCTTACTACATCTCTGATTTTCTTGGATTCTTTCAAAGACCAGTTAAATTAGCAGTTCATGGACTTTTTAGGGTAATTTTCTACTTACTAGGAGGAGAGAGAAAAGCTTAATCATAACCTCTTATGTTTCCAGAGCACCCAGAAAGCAGATGTCTAGTGCATAACAAAAGAGTTGATGTAAATGTCTTTCATCCTTGCAGTTCTTAGGTCTGGATTATCCAAGTTGATGAAGCCTTATCCACAGTAGATCTCCTAGAAGATAGAGTTTTCTCAATAATGTGTTTTAGACCCAACATCTCATCCCAAGAATGTCAGCTTCTCTTATTTAGTTAGAGGGTTTCCCTCCTGAGTTACTTGTACTATGTTTGCAACTCAGATGGGAATGCAGACTAAAGCCACATTGTCCTTGATATCAGAAACTGACTGTTTGATTTCTCCTCCTTCTGTGCCTGTATCTGCTGAAGAGGCAACAGACATAGTTAAAGATGAAAAGAGGTCAAACTGGTCAGACATCTTCAGAAATGATGAATTATAACAGCAGCATTACCAATAACATCATGTCAGTGATAGAACCATTGTTTTTAAGGAAGAATATATCAAAGTAAATGATGATCCTCTATCTGTCTATTTTCAACTTGTTTATTGTTTTAAAGCAGTTCAAAGTGATTACCATTCACTGCATAGAATAGGCGCTTCAGGCACATTTCTGGATAGTAAGCTTTTATTTACTGACACGTGTCAGTTCTCCTAGGTTCAGAAAATATCAGGGATTCAAGGTAGGAAGAAAGGCTTAGTATTATACAGCCAGTCTTTTTGGCTTAGTCTTTCCTGTGAATCCTTACTATAACAGTGTAAGTCATAATTTCATCCCCTTATTTTCTCAAGATGATTAACATTCTGATGTACCTGATTGATGATGTAGCCATGGCCTCACCATAGGATTAATGCCAAGCTTGAGACGTACTGCTCATGCTCGTGCATGCAAGCTCTCAGGTTAACTAGACAGTCACTTTTCATACCAGCACAAAGGTTCATGTGGTTAGATGCTTTGTGGAATCTGACCCATTGTTAGTGAGTCTGACCATAAGCAAATTTTTTTCTGTTGTAAAGAGACTTGCTGCTCTGCTAGTGTTTTCAGATGAGCTTCAGGATAATGATTTGACAAGATCATGAGAAAACCTTCGTAGTTAGTAGCTTCCTTTAGCTATGTTAAATAAAATGTTAATTAACCTGTTTGTGAACAGATCCTTCTTAATCCCTAATCCACAGCTTCATGTTTTTTTCTGCAGTAAGTCTGAGTGATCCAATAACCTCCTGGGCTCTTTTATCATTTTCCTTACTCATTGGATGACTTCTGCTTAGAAGAAAGTGAATTTTGAACTCAACATTATATGCTCTTACAGAGGAGGCCAGTTAGCATGCCTTACTTTTTCTTCCTAACCCTTCTTCTTCCCTTTATTCTTTTATACTTCCTGAAGGATAGTTTGGGGTTTTACAGGAATGAATGGGTAAAGTATGTTCCATACATCTGGATCTGAGCAGATTACATAAATCTTGTTCCTAGAGAGGATTTAGTGGCAAGCAGTGTTTTATGGAAGATGATCTTGTCTTTTAGGACAGATGGTAAGATTACCAACTGATTATTATGGGGTTTTGCCGGTTATTCCCTAAGACAGTGTAAGACAGTGGGGCTATTATATTAACCCTGCTGACTTGGTTTTTTTGTAGAAAGAGATAGAATTTCATGAGTTTAAAAATTATTTTATTGAATTAAGATGAGTTTGTACATAGGCTTGAAAAGGCTTGAAAATGCTATGTTTGAAGCCATAATTCTGAATAATATATTACTCTTATTAATTCCAGAGAACTGCAAAAGAACGCTGTGGAGTTGGAGGTGGTGGGATGAGTCTCATGCGCAAACTCACTAGTAGCAGTAAAAAGAAAAGTAAATCCCCTCCACCTTCCTACTCCATGGACAACCCAGTTTTTGAAGACTCAACAGTGTCAACCAATGTGCAGCATGTTCATAACAGGTAACATGTAATGCCTTTTTCTTGTAATGCTTGTCTCAGCAAATACGTTTTAAGAATTCAATTTCAGATCTTTTGTTTGTTATACTGATAGTTCTTTATATGGTTTTACTTTGTTTTGGAGTTTATGTTTCAGATTGTGTATTATGGATGAGTTAGCGGATTAAATTGGAGAATTATATGTAATTTATCTGCTATCTCTTAAATCCATTACCAGTTCATATGGATTGCATTAAATGCAACAGTCTATCCTTCACTAGATAGAGGGAAAGAATGAATGCTCAATGAAAGATTAATGGTAATGGAAGCTGTAGTTACCAAAAGCAATTTTGGTGATAAAACAATGAAGAATTGATAGTTATAATCAAGACATAAGGGGATCATAATCAAGACATAAAGGGATCACCAATTTTTTTCATATTTGCTTTGGAGCCATCTAGCCAGGAGGTACTCAGGCAGATAGGAATCTTGAAAACAAGATTGAATTCAAAGGAGTATTCATCAGCCAAGGAAAAAAGAGGGAGAAAAGCAAGGAACACAGTAGAATGGCAAAAAACGGGAGATTTCAGATGAGGCAAGAAGATGGAGCACCTCACCAGCACCTCAGAGAGGTCAGGAATGTTAGATCTTGGTAATGTCAGACTGAAAGTAATGTATACTAGTGCTGATGCATTAGTAGTAAATGGTACAGATTGTAAAAGGGAAAACATCTGATACAGCACTGTCCTGTTATAGCACGGGTCTAGATAATGATTTTGATATAGCATTTTTTCATTATCACACAAGCTATTGTGATATAATGCAAACCCAGTTGGCCTCAGACTGCAGGTTATGTGTAGTGCACATGCCATGCTATCTACCACATCAGTTTTCTGCCTGCATTCAAAGAGTAAGGATGCATCATTAACAAGAGTATCAGCTGCACCATAAAGAAGAAAAATGAATCTGTCAGGAAGCCTTTTTTGGCCATCTATTTTGAGGATAGTAATGGACCTCAGGATGATGACATATGAGAAAACAGAGAATGCTCTTCCATTTAATCATTTAACATCCACAAAAAAATGTTCTCCCTGCCAGAAAAATTCAGGAATTTTAAGATGGATGGAAAGTGTTTTTCTTCTTAGAATATCAAATATTATATTAACAGAATGCAGAAAACTGTCATAGGAGCAAGTCCAGGGCATTTTGCTATACAGTCACACATAAGTACACTAGATATATGCTTGCCACAAAGTAAACACGACTTCTTAGCTGTTCAGTACAAGTTTACATGAAAGTTGTTGCTACTTTCACTTACATATTGCACTCTGAGTTTTTGGCTGTATTATGATTCAAACAAAACTACCTTGTTCACAGAGCTGAATGTAATACTTATGAGAAATATTGTGTTACATGTGGATGGCATCATCTTGGGAGGGTCAGGAGGGTGTGTTCATTGGCCTACTAGCCACACAGGCAAGCGATGCCTTACCAGTCTTCTCTGCTTAGTGTAATTTATTGTGCTTCTCAATTTTATGGGCATGTATCATTTTAAGAGAAAAA
This sequence comes from Panulirus argus, assembly GCA_038088735.1. Classification (NCBI taxonomy): domain Eukaryota; kingdom Metazoa; phylum Arthropoda; class Malacostraca; order Decapoda; family Palinuridae; genus Panulirus; species Panulirus argus. The sequence goes on from JAYMFT010188269.1 coordinate 9,032, forward strand.
GAATGAAAAATGATATTGTCATTGAGTATTATTTATTACTGCAGTAAAAGTGACTGGTAAATGATGAATAAAAATCATTACAATTGTTTTAAAATGAAAAAAACTTTTATCTTATAATCCAAGCTTATCTTCATTACATTCTTTCTGTCTTCCAGGTGGAAGTAATTGGCTAAAGCACCACTTTATGCCACAACAGATGCACAATATGCCACACAGAATGCATGTATCCATCACCTTACTCATCACCACCCACTTCACACAACTCCTAAATATAAATATTGGCCTAAGTCACTTACAAAAACAATATATGGCATTGATATTATTCAGTAGATTCTTGACTAAATCATACAAAGGAAATGAATAGCATGGAGTACAATATTAAGAAGAATACTGTAACAGAAACATGGATCATAAAGAGATGTACGGTATGGAATATTTCTAGTTCTGGGAGGCAAATAGTCAGATGTATCACTGTTGAAATCAAATATGACTTAGTGAATGACATAGTAAAGTGCATTCTTTGTATATGTATATTTTCTTACACAGTTCTCTTCAGGATGTTCTTACCTAATGCATGACTTAAAGGTTATCTACGTAGTCAGAAAAAATGTAGGAAAACTTACCTAGCCCCTGGAGTCACATCGCTTGTTTTCATAACTTTCATATTTCACTCTGTGAATGATAAGACTAGCCCCTGGAGTCACATTGCTTGTTTTCATAAATTTCATAATTTCACTCTTTGAATTGTAAGGTAAATTGTATTTGTGTATATTTTTATAAGCAGTTCTGCTGATTAGGTTTTGACTGATTCATACACTAATGATGAACTACATAGAGTACAGTATTAAAAAGTATAATGTAACTTGAATATGGATGGAACAACAGTGTGTATCTGAGAAGGTTTCCGGTTCAGGGAGGGGCAAGCTCTTTAGTATTCTGTATGTATTTCAGTTTCGTAAAGACAGAAGAAGGAGTCAAGTAGAGAGTGTTCATCTTCCTCGAAGGCTCAGACTGGATTGTATAAATGTGTGTGGATGTAACCAAGATGAAAAGAGAGGAAAGATAGGTAGTATGTTGGAGGAAAGAAACCTGGATGTTCTGGCTCTGAGTGAAACAGAGCTTAAACAAAGAATATGTGTGAGACCTTCTTAGAGAAACAGATGGATTTGTATGTGGCATTTATGGATCTGGAGAAAGTATATGATGGTGTTGATAGAGATGCCTTGTGGAAGTTCTTAAGAACATATGATGTGAGAGGAAAGTTGCTGTGATTAAAGAAGTTTTCATCAAGGGTGTAAGGCATGTGTACAAGTTGGAAGACAAGAGAGTGAATGGATCCAAGTGAAGGTTGGTCTGTGGTAGGGATGTGTAATGTCACCATGGCTTTTCAATTTGTTTATGGATGGGGTGGTGACTGAGGTAGATGCAAGAATTTTAGAGAGAGGGCCGAGTATGCAGTCTATGAGGGATAAGAGGGCCTGGGAAGTAACTCAGTTGTTGTTTGCTAATGATACAGCACTGGTATATGATTTGAGTGAGAAACTGCAGAAGTTGATGACTGAATTTAGAAGAACATGAAAGGAGGAAGTTGAGAGTGAATGTTATTAGGTTTAACAGGGTTGAGAGAGAAGTTAGTTTGGGTGTAAGTTTGATTGGAGAAAGTGAAGTGTCTTAGATATCTGGGAATGGACATGGCAGCGAATAGAACCATGGAGGTGGAAATGAGTCACAGGATGGGTAAGGGGGTGGAAGTTCTGGGAGCATTGAAGAATGTGTGGAAAGAGAGAGCGTTATCTGGGAGGGTAAAACTGGGTATGTTTGAAGGTATAGTAGTCCCAACAGTATTATATGGATGCAAAGAGGGTGGATGTGTTGGAAATGAAATGTTTAAGGAGAAAATGTGATTTGGAGTGGTTTGAGTAAGTAATGAAAGGTTAAGAGAGAGATGTGTTAGTAAAAAGGATGTGGTTGAGAGAGATAAAGAGCTTGTGTTGAAATGGTTTGGACATATTGAGAGAATAAATGAGGAGAGGTTGGCAAAGAGGATATATGTCAGAAATAGAAGGAACAAGGAGAATAGGGAGACCAATTTGGAGATGGAAGGATAGAGTGAAAAGGATTTTGAGCAGTCAGGACCTGAACATGCAGGATGGTGAAAGGCATGCACAGAATAGAGTGAAATGGAACAATGCGGTATACTGGGGTTGACGTGCTGTCAGTGGACTGAACCAGGGCATGTGAAATGTCTAAGGTAAACCATGGAAAGGTGTGTGGAGCTTGGTTATGCAGAGGAAGCTGTGGTTTCAGTGCATTACTCATGGCAGCTGGAGAATGCATGTGAATGGACACTGCCTTTCTTCATCTGTTCCTGGGGTTACCTTTCTAATTAGGGAAATGGTAATCAAGTATAGAAAATATATCTTTAGTAGGTTCATGACTATTTCATAAACTCAAAATACATTACACATCAAGAAAAACAGTCGAAATGTGGATGGTACAGTAGACTGTTTGCATTTCAAGTAGGTAAGGAGAGGCAAGTGACCATATTTCAGATAAAATCATTCTTCATATATGAGGTGAATGATATGGTGAAATATATTTCATTGCTGATCTAAAGATATTTTTCTGTATAGTTCTCTTAGGGAGGGTCTAACTTATTACATGAACTAATGATTATCCACATATTCTGAGAGAATATACGACGAAATCTTCCTTACCTAAGCTGTACCAGAGTCCCAAAGAAATATGGAGTAATAAATAAGCACATTACTGTATGTGTTATGTATCTTTCTCATTGCTTGGATAATATTTTGAGTGATATTTGGGACACTATTTCTATAATTTACATAACAGTTTGAATATATATATATATATATATATA
>JAYMFT010188280.1:0-11912 GCA_038088735.1 Panulirus argus
CACGCCCTCTCTCTCTCTCTCTCTCTCTCTCTCTCTCTCTCTCTCTCTCTCTCTCTCTCTTCGCTCTCCCCCCCCTCCCCCCCCCTGCTCCCGGTGGCCGTCCGTGACAAGCTTAAGGAAAGCTGGCGGTGGACTTACTTCTACACCACCTGTGGTTGCCCTGTCTCAGCTGCAAGCGAGCGTCTCTCATCTCAGTTTCCCGAGGCTCTGTTCTCCGTGTGTCTTAATGCTGGCTCCACACTCATACAAACAACTTTTCACACACCTACCCACCTATACACACCTACACCCACCTACACACATACGTGTTGCAGAGTATTATACAAAGAACATAACCTACACGACGGGTTGCGTCCCACTTAAACTTAGCCCACAAAATTTCGCGAGGGATTCATATACACCGCTTCACGCGCTTGATCTAATATACATCGTCTCGCATACAAATCTCACGAAGGGAGGCCGACTCCTACAGGCATTTTAGAATCTCTAACACTAGGGGGTCGTTGAGGTGAGGGGGAGCTGTGTGTGTGTGTGTGTGTGTGTGTGTGTGTGTGTGTGTGTGTGTGTGTGTGTGTGTGCGTGTGTGTGTGTGTGTGTGCGTGTGTGTGTGTGTGTGTTTCGGCGCCGCTGGGCCGTCAGCAGATCACCAGCTGATCACACTGGCGTCCAATAACCTAACGCTGTCAATCTCTTCCTCCTCCTCCTCCTCTTCCTCCTCCTCCCCCCTCCTCCTCTTTCCCCCCACCCTCCCTCCGGTACGTACCCCCTCCCTACCCCCCTCCTTCTACCCCTTAACCATCGGAGGGGGAGACAGGGGGGAGGGGGGATGCAAGGATCGAAAGGGTCAAGTGTCACTGGCGGTATATGAAGGGGGTGACAAAAGGGGTGGTGGTGGTGGTGTCCCAAGGCCTTTTGGGCAAGATGGGACGCGCGCCCAGAGGCAGAGGAAGAAGAGGAAACCCGCATCAAGTTGCTCTCGTACTTGTGCTTATCTGAACTCGCCTCCGTGTTTCAAGGAGGTCGGTTCGCTCCTCTCTAATCGCAGACTTGAGGCTTCCGATTGGCTGCTCATGACGACAAATAACAGTCGAGTTTACCGAGAGGGAAGGAAAAGGAATGGAAGCAGTTCACCAAAACATAAACAAGACAGAGGTACACAAGTGTCATTGCTCATCCCACTGGCGTCCCAGACACGTCCGTCAATCCTATATTTTCTTGAAATAGAATCAGATGTGCGAGGACGTGTGCTGGAGAGATACACTTGCTTCTCGAAGATACCAAGAGAGTTTTCCCCTCCCTCACCCACCTGCAGGAGAACCAACCAATAAGTGAATGATTTACGTGAGATTTCGATCAGAAAAGAGATTACGGACGTGTTAAATGATACACCAGGACAATATCCCTAGCTTCTGGGAGGCAGATTTTGTGGTGTATTACGTAGGACTTCAAGGATAGCGCAAAGGATATCCCAGTTACTCCGGTGACCTCCTAGCCAAACCAATTAGCTCCTAACTAACTCTGTGTCCTGCCAGCTAACCTAGTGACCTCCCCACTGACCCACTGACCTTCCAGCTAACCCGGTGACCTCTCAGCTAGCCCAATGACCTCTCAGCTAACCCAGTGACCTCTCAGCTAACGCACAGGAATATGATGAGTAAGAAACCCTATCGATGTGCTTCTGGTGGGAGATCTGTCGTCTCCCCTCATTCCTATTCTCACACGTCCCTCCTCATGTAACTTAACTTCCATTCATAATGAACCGGTACAGCAGGTACAATGCTACAGTACCATACGAGTACCGCTACACGGATCTTATCCAGATATGTGTGCTGGAATTCGTAATACGGAAGAACTGGACCACTGGACGGAAAGAGAGGCCGAGATGTGGCGGAAAGGTTGGTTAACCTCACAATACTTCGGTAATTTGCCTACGTAAAGTGTACTGCACGCGGGGAGTCATCTGCCTAACGCTACGATTGCGTAATGTGAAGGTTTCCAACAGCTGATGGTAATGGATGGGAAGACTTCCAACAGCAGATGGTACTGGATGGGAAGACTTCCAACAGCTGATGGTACTGGATGGGAAGACTTCCAACAGCTGATGGTACTGGATGGGAAGGCTTCCAACAGCTGATGGTACTGGATGGGAAGGCTTCCAACAGCTGATGGTACCGGAGGGAAAGGCTTCCAACAGCTGATGGTACTGAATGGGAAGACTTCCAACAGCTGATGTTACTGGATGGAAAGGCTTCCAACAGCTGATGGTACTGGATGGGAAGGCTTTCAACAGCTGACTGTACTGAATGGGAAGGCTTCCAACAGCTGATGGTACTGACGCCAGAACCCGTATCATACCCGTCATGTCCACATAAAAGAAACTGTTTGACAGTCTGTGCAAAACAAATGTTAGCTGGGGACTGTACAGAAGCCAGTTAATGGCATTTAAGAGTCGAAACACAGTCGCCTCGTTCAACGGATACTTTATAATATCGTCACTGAAGGAGTTACTCCACAAGTATCTTCAATAAAGGCCGCGTGACTTCAGAGCAACCAATCGAGGTCTTATTTCCACTGACACGTTTAGGAAAACTGATGTGGCCACCTACAGCCCTTGGGTACGCCTTCAGTGTACGGGGCCGCAACCTCAAACGCAGAGAACTGGATCTAAAATGTAAAATACACACGATTTCCTTTTCCTTTTCCCGGGCTTCGTAAATGTTGGGCACTCGTGCGGATTACGTCTTAAGTGAGTTCTTCCTCGTGTTGGCGAGGGGCAGGTGGGGAGGAGGAGGAGGAGGAGCAGGCTTGGCCTATCACGGAACGTATAGAATGAACGACCACTGCCCATTCTCGGAGTGATACGAAACGTAACTCCTCATGCGTCAACCCAAGTGTCGGTCGGGATCCCTTGCATCACGTCTTGGGATCACAGGACAAGCGAGGGTCCTCGTGTCGGAGGCTCAAGACATAGACAGATTCTTCCATCGTGCCTTCTTCGCAGGAGGTTTGGCAGTGAACAACTGCACCCAGTCCTGACCCTCATCCCTTGTGGTCAAGACCCAGGGGGTCATATGGGACCCATCAGGCAGGACCCACAGGAGTCAGGCAGGACCCATCAGGCAGGACCCACAGGGGTCAGGCAGGGCCCACAGGGTGTCGGGTAGGAAGCTCACAATTACAGTCAGGTGACAGAAGGAAATATATTCATGGCCACGACACGTAACCACTACGCATACCCAATACACATTACCACTACACATGACCACCACTCATGGCAACTACACATGACCACTACATCTTCGTGTATGTATTTTTCTCTACCGTTCTTTTTCCGATTCTTTGTTGCCGACTTAAGTTCTTTATCAAAGCCTCTGCATCCTTCTTCGTTTATGTCTTTATTTCTTTAATGTATCTATTTCTCCATCATCTTATCTTTATTCTCTCTCTCTCTCTCTCTCTCTCTCTCTCTCTGGACCGCTGAGCACACTATAACATGCACCTGAAGACATACACACCAGCACACAATACACACACACACACACGAACGCGTACCCGACACGTCCGGGGCGAGAGTGATCAATAGGCAGGCATTGGTCGTTTCTCCTAACTACCACAAAACGTTTGTGACGCGCAGGGAGAAGAAAGTCGACCAAACGTTCCGTTGCCTTGGATTTTGAAAGGAAACACAATTCTAACTTCTATTTCTGCGGCCTATGAGTTCATTACGGAGTTACAAATTTTTTGTAATTCTATTAGGCTGTATGATACGTTATTTCATGAGGTTAAAACTGGCCTTGGCGCTCATGTTGGTGTTGATGTTTACATTTTGCCTGCTGACGACAGACAGAGTTGTAATGACACCAATACCCACTCCTGCGCTTATGTGACACCCTCAGCAAATACATTTCGTATGTGTGTGCTTATTACCTATTTTTGCAATGTGGGAAGGGAGTTCTCAACACTCGTAGGGCCCCGTCTCTTGTACCGTAAGGGGAGGGAGTTCTACACTCGTGGGACCCCACCTCTTGTACTTTTTCTACTATCGTTCAACTTCTTATACTTCTGAATTAGTCATCCTCTTTATTTCATATATCCACACTGTCTGTACAGAAAAGGTACTTTTCTGAGCATCTTTCAAATTATTATTTTGCTTAAAGTGATACACTGGCCTCTGGCTGTTTCTATCTTGGCATCTTCAATGAATTCTTCACTGCTAAAGCCATCAGACTAGTTTAAAGCCTTATAGGTTGCGGTCAAGTCACCCCTTACTTCTCCTTCTTCCATGGTGAAAAAATCTATGACCTCTAACTTCTCACTGTAACGCACTTCAGGTACCTTCTTAGTAGGTTTCCTCTGGACCTTCTCTATTAGTTCTCTGTGCTTGGTCTGTTTACTGCACTATTCTCCAAATGTTGGGATCTGGCGACAGGTTCGGTATAATGTCAACTCCCAAGTCCCTCTCTCACACACACACATTCCTGCAGTTATTTAGTGCAACATAATATTCACATTACTCTACATTTACTCGGGTTGCATTTCATCAACCACGTATCAGACCAACTTTGAAGTTTGTCTAGGTCCCCTTGTAAGCTCGTGCAGTCCTCCTCTCTCTCTATACTTCCCTCATGACCTTGGCGCCATCCGCAAACACATTCAGTCAGGAGTTCATACCTTCTGGCAGATCATTTACGTGGATCAAAAAAGAGCAATGGTCCCATAGCTGGACCCTGCGGCACTCCATTAGTGACCCCAGCCCGTTCTGAGACGGTTCGTCTGTCACTCTTCCCTTTCGTCTCTTCCACAAAGATCATTTTCTTACCATCTACTAAGTCTACCCGCTATTCCTGCCTGAAGAATCCAGCCTCTTTACCAACTTCCTGTACGGGACAGCGTCAAATGTTTTCTTGCAGTCTAGATATAGACAATCTACCCAGCCTTCATCTTTGTCTAGGACAGAGTTGAACTTTCTCTCACAGGAACCTGGGGTTCGTTATACTTAACCTTTCCTTAAATCCGTTTTGTCTCGTAAATAGCTTCTATGTAAGGAGTCACCCATTTCCTTTCTGATTATCTTTTCTGGTCCCGTACAAACCACACTCGTCAGAGAGATTGGTCTTCGAGTCCCAAATGTCTTTGCATATTGTAATAATGGCAAGCTCACAGGTATGTATATCTAAGGCCAGGGTTCAACGTAAGGACATGTCCCTTACGGAGGTTCGACGGGCTAAGCCCTGACGAGAGCCCTAAGGGTCTGAGCACATACACATACACACATACCTACACACCTACACACACACATACCCACAGCCTGTGGGAACTCCCTTTTTCAGAACGCCCTGAAGTTGAAGAACTCAAATAAAGTCAAATCAAAGAAGTTAAAGACGTCCAAAAAAGTTTTCTCCGTGATACCCAACCAAGAAACATTTCCTATTGTCATGTTTTCCTTCTGCCTGAGCAGGGATGCTGCATTCTGTCTGGCCAGGCCAGAAGGGAGGCACGGGCAGGCCAACCGCTGGTGTCATACGAACGCACGCTCATGCAAAAGGATGGAGTGCCTCCGTGTGTAACAAACATAGGAGAAAAGAAAAGAAAAAAAAGAACAAGGCAATGAGGCGGCCACCAATTCTCTCCTGCAGTCGTAAAATACAATACATTCCCGCCCATTCCTCCTCCTCCCTTCCCGCCCCCCCCCGAGAGTGACGTAAGAGTGGGAGGGGAAGCGAAGCTTACGACGAATCCTCTCTCATTACGTAACTTTTCCCCCGGATGCGTGCACGGTCGCACGTCTACACTCTCCGTGGATTTTGCCGCGTTAGCCCCTTCAGTACGACGTGAGATGATGGCTCTTAAGCACGGCCGTTAAGCACGACGGTATACGACCCCCGAAAAAGAAAGTGCGATCCATGGGTGTAACGACCTGGTTTTTCACCTGGCCTTTGAAGGTAAGATCAAAACCCAGGTCATCGCAACCAAGGGTCGTACCGTCGTCCTCAAACGGTCGTACCGTCGTGCTCTAAGGGGTCGTATCGTCGTGCTCAAGGGTCGTACCGTCGTGCTCAAGGGTCGTACCGTCGTGCTCAAAAGGTTTAGATTCAGAGCAAGTTCTGTTGCGTTCTAAAGTCAAAATAGTGTGTGTGTGTGTTTGTGTTTGTGTGTGTGTGTGTGTGTGTGTGTGTGTGTGTGTAAGTTTCTTTGATAATACTAACAGTAAAATTCAAGGATTTATTATATCAACTGCAGCCAACAGGGACGCCCAGAAAAAGGATGGCAAAGGGACAGCTTTCAAATGAATACAAAACTAGAGCTCATTACAGTTTCTACTAATTACTGATTTATGTGTGTGTAATCATCCGGGTAATTAACTCTGGACGGTAGGGGCAGGGAGTTATACTCTTGTGGGGTCCCATCTCTTGAACTTACTCTGCAATTACAAAACTTCTTAGACTTTGGTATACTGTCAACGCCCAGAGTATTATCATCATTCAGCTTAATTCACTCATCCGTTTCTCTTTTTCCGTAAATGTAGATTTTTGGACTTTTTCCAACGAGTCTCTTGCCTCGTTTCATGGAATGTGGTTGTCCTGTCTTTGCATCCCTTACGGAATGCAAATGACGCCATTAAACTGGTTTAAAAGCTCGTTGGGTGTGATCAAGTCACCCCTTAATCCTCTCTTTTCCATACTGGTAAATTTATGGGCCCCCTAACCTCTTAGTGTTTAACTCGGCTCTCTTGTTTCAGAAACCATTTCAGTTGTTCTCTGAGTCTTCTCTATTAGTCAGCCTGTGTGTTTTTGTAAGTATAGGGTGACCAAACATGAGAAACACAATCCTCACTGGATTTCATATACAACACTACAAAAACCTTGCATGAGATTTCTTTATCCATACACGTAAAGTGACTTTGATATATCCCTGTAGAGATTTTGTGTCAACAGCTTTTCTGACTCTAGCGACAGGCTCAGGATGAGATTCAACCCTCGAACCCCTCCCAGTCACAGATCTCTGTAATATATATCCTATTAAGTAACACAGGCACTGAGGGTTTATTCTCACTCTGTCCCATCCTCGTTACTTTGCATTTACTGAGGCCGTATTTCACCAACCGTGGATTAGACCGTAACAAGTGTCTGTCAGTTCAGTTTCAGTTTTAATAATTTATAACCCATAGAGGAATCGGAATCCCAGTACTGTCATTAGGTACCCCTGTTGAAGTGTTTGTCTTCGTCTCCTCTCCTATACGTTCATGCAATCCCTCCTGACTCACTCCTACTTCCCTCCTGACCTTGGCATCATTCGTGTTCGGGTTCTACCCACTCCTTCTGGCCGGCCATTAACACACATCACGAAGAGCAGCGAGGGGCCCCTGAGGCACACACCAACCAGTGAGTGACCCCGATCCATCTGAGGAAGACTCCTCCTCTCTCGCGCGTCCTTTGTTCCCCTCCATTCCGGTATTCTGCTACCCACCGAGGACCAAGGAGGCCTTCTTTTCTCCCACTCATCCCCACCTGAAGAAGACCGAGCATCCCTAATGAGCCTGGGGCGCTCTCTAATGATGGTCCACAAACACAAAGATTCACCCATACATCTCTCTCCTTCTTGGTCTGAAACAAAAGCTCACTCAAAAGTGTAGATTTGTGGCACTTAAAAGTGTAGATTTGTGGCACTTGAACTTCTTTTCCTAAACCCAAGTTGTCCCTGAAGTGGTTTCTCTCGTATGTGTGTGTGTGTGTGGCCTCCCTCAAGGGGGTTTTACCGCACACGACCCTTGTAGGAAATCTCAAACACCTCGCCTGAATACTCACAGCGAAGCTCTCCTTCGCTTCCGTTCTACATTCTCGAACGCCTGAAAACCACACGTCCTCCGGGAGAGAGTCTCTCTCTCTCTCTCTCTCTCTCTCTCTCTTCGGCTCGGGTCTTGAGAACGGGCTTAAGGTGAGGCGAACGTGAGGTACGTTCAGGAAGGTCCGGTGGTCTGTGGGAAAATTATGGAGGAAGAGGAGGAGGAGGAGGAGGAGGAGGGGGAGGAGGAGGCCTTTGGGGTCAATGACTTCAACCCAGAGGCGGAGGGACAAGGGAGGAGGGGTCCGGAGGGTCCGGGGGGGATGGGAGGGGGGTCCGATGGGGGTGGGTGGTGTGTGGGGAGGGGGGGACCAGGGGGTGAGGAGGGGGAGGAGCACATGAATGGCATAGTAGGGGAGAGTGGGGAAGGGGGGGAATGGGTGGGAGGGGGAGAATGGAAGGAGGGGGGGGAGAGGAGTGGGCCTCTGGCCAGGATTTTAAGCCGTGTTGTCAAGGGAAAAACGGTGGAAGGCTTTGATCCCTCGGGAGCCCACGTCACAACATGGTAGCACATGTACTAAAGACCGGTGCGAGTACACAACGTAGCAAATCATGGTGGGGATCTAGGGCCCCTGTGTAAATCATGGTAGTGATCTATGGCTCTGTGTAAATCATGGCAGCAATCTAAGGCCCTGTGTAAATCATAGAAGGTATCTAGGACCCTGTGTAAATCACAGTAGTGATTTAGGGCCTTGTGTAAATCATGGTAACGATCTAAGGCTCTGTGTAAATCATGGTAACAATCTAGAGCCCTGTGTAAATCATAGTAGGGATCTAGGGCCTTGTGTAAATCATGGTAGCGATCCAAGGCCCTGTGTAAATCATGGTAGCGATCTAAGGCCCTGTATAAATCATGGTACTGATCTAAGGCCCCTGTGTAAATAATGGTAGGGATCTAGGGCCCTGTGTAAATCACGGCAGTGATCCAGACCCCTGTGTAAATCATGATAATGGCGCTGCACATCGTCGTAAAACAAACCAGGGGTGCCGGGGAAGCCAGGGAGAACGGGAACACGATCGCACAAAAGACAGAGTTTGAGGCAAATGACAGAAGAACAGCGTCAGACAAAAACATAAACATTGGCGAAACATTGCCTCCCCCCCCTCCTGACGGAAGCTGTGGGGCGATGAGAAAGCCAACCCCGGCCAGAAAGGGGGGGGGAGGGAGGAAGAAAGGGTAGGAAACATAGTGGGTCGGAAGAGAAAAGGGGGGAGAGGACAGAGGGGAATATAGAGGAGGAGGGGGTGTTGAATATAGAGAGGGAGGGGAGGGGGTAGTGCTGAATGTGGGACCAAGAATGAGAAAGAAAAAAAAAATCCTTTATGCGAACCGAACGTGGTGGTGGTGGAGGAAGGAGAGGGAAGGGGGGGGGGAGATACCTTGGGGAGGAGGGGTTGGTACCGGGGAGAGGGGGAGAGGGGTGGGTAGTAATGGAAGGGCTACTCTGGGGAGATTAAAGAGGGTCGGTAGGTTAAAGGGTTGTGTCCTGGATCGGAGTGTCTCTCCAGGGAGGAGAGACCGCAACACCGCGTTGAAACCCCTTCAGTTCCATGACGACCTGGCCCCCTGAGTACGAAGACCTGGCCCCTTGAGTACGACGACGTGGCCTCTTGAGTGCGACCACCTGGTCACTTGAGTACGATGACTTGGCCCCTTGAGTACGACGACTTAACCCCTTGAGTACGACGACTTAACCCCTTGAGTACGACGACCTGGCCCCTTGAGTACGACGACTTAATCCATTGAGGACGACGACTTAATCCTTTGAGTACGACGACTTAAACGCCTTGAGTACGAAGACTCGTGCAGTTTAATGAGTCCGAACCTCTTGAGTGAAATTCAAGACCTTTGCTTTGGGTAAACAAACCCTAGTTTCTTTAGGTAAAGACATAAAACCACAAAACAGATATTGTAAATAAAATCGTCAACTTTTAAGTTTTTTTTTCTATTTACTGAAGGAAGTACGTCTGTAAATAAAGTGATGGAGTGATGGTAAAAATAGACAACCACATAAATGATATCCTGACGAGCGAAAAAAAAAAAAAGTATTTCCCTCTGATAATTATTTCATGACTAATCACCCCAGACCACTGGAGGAAAACAATAAAAAACTTAACGAAAGAGAAAGTGTCTGGAAATGAGGCAGGTTTATTCCAGGCTCAACTGGATACGACGTGTGGTCACGTGTCTGTCATGATTGCCAACCTCACCCCCGACTTCCGACACGTAACAAACCCACTTCCCCGGGCCCTGTGACAAGGACAACTCTACAGATAAAAAGCTTAGAATAAACATCATCATTCGTCACATAATCGTGAATCCATCTCGAGGGATTTGCCGACAAGAGCCCATCAGTATGACGGTGGTACGTTGGTACGCCCGGATCAGAAGGGTAAGATATAACAGTTAAACACAAAACGCGAATCTAATCCACGAAATTTGAAGGTTAAACACAATACTGTTATTTTTGTAAAGACTTCCTTTTAAGTCTGACTTCCAAAAGTTACATTCGTATTTCCTTTTTCTTAGACGAATAAATTATTCCACAAAATCGTTACATTTGCGTAAACAAAATAAATTTAAACCTACGACTTAAACACCATCCAAACTGTGTCCCGCCTCGAAGCTCTGTATACGTTAACCAAATCATACATTTAATTCCAAAGTATATTTTCGGGAAGGGAGTCTTCATCAAAGCTTTTGGTATCGTCTACTGTGCTTGCTTTTACCAGGATGGGCTTACCTGAATGTCGGTTTTCCCTTGTTTTTCCCAGTGTGTCCTCTCTCTCTCTCTCTCTCTCTCTCTCTCTCTCTCTTTCTCTCTCTCTCTCTCTCTCTCTCTTTTCATATATGGGAGAGATACCAACAGTGCCTGTTTCTTTTTCCCTTTATCTTGTTTTCCTCTGGAAGAGAGAGAAAGAGAGAGAGAATAATATACTCACTTTCTCAACCAATTTCCCTTGTTTTTCCCAGGAAGTAGAGGTATACAACTCGACCAATGTCTTTTTTATTATTGTTACCAGGAGGGAGGGAAGAATATGGCCGCTTCCTGTTTTTCCCCCAGGAATCTTCTCTCTCTCTCTCTCTCTCTCTCTCTCTCTCTCTCTCTCTCTCTCTCTCTCTAAAATGGTAGGAGATATATATATATATATATATAGCCCCTTGCTTCTGCTTTTCCCAGGACAGAATGGCTCCCATACTGATCCTAACACCCCCCCAATACTTTTTTCCCAGGACGATTATCCTTCTTCTCTCTCTCCCCCCCCCCAAGTTATTTCTCTTTCTTCTCCAGGATGGAGAAAGGCGTACGAGACTCCCACTTATTTTTCCCAGTATTGAGAATTACCCCATTACAATCTTTTTTTCTCCCAGCATTGAGAGTTAACCCTATTTCTACCACCGCTTGTTTTTCTCAGGACGAAGAGGAGTCCATCTCCACCCCCCCCCTCAATACCCACTCCCCACCAGCCCTGGCCACAACCACGCCCTACCTCCGGCCACTCAGAGTTCCCTGTCCTCACGCCAATCACTTACGAGGACTGACCCTCCTGATGGGCTCTGTTCCGATGGGTTGTATCCCAATAACTGAAGACCATATTAGCGGTGTTCTCTTGGGCTTTACTTTGAATAAAGTAACTTCAGTATAGTATGATCTGATGGGCTTTATTATATGGATCATGACCTGATAGGCTATGCCATCACGGTCCCATCTCGCACAGCAGGATCTGAACGGCGTCGCAGATCTCAAGGCACACGAGAATTCCGATCTGATTGTTAAACAAGAATGATTTACTACACTCAGAAATTCCCATACACAGCGAGATGATTAATCTGATTTCCCGTCATGCGAATGAGGGAAGCCTGCCACTCACATGTCTGTGATTGGTCGTGTGGGGACGATGGGAATCACTTCAGAGAGAGAGAGAGAGAGAGAGAGAGAGAGAGTCGTAACTAACAACGCATACCACTATCTTACTCTCTTAAATCAAACTCTGTGTGTGTGTGTGTGTGTGTGTGTGTGTGTGTGTGTGTGTGTCCCCCCCCCCCATCCTCCCAAACCCCCCTGGTG
>JAYMFT010188291.1:0-11912 GCA_038088735.1 Panulirus argus
GGGGATAAAAAAAAAAAAAAAAAAAAAAAAAAAAAAAAAAAAAAAAAGTGTAGCTTTTCTTCTTTTGCTCTTGGTGCTACCTGGAAGTTACTCAATGTGCATCTGGTAACTTCTTTGCTGTGTCTACAGACCAAGAATGAATGAAAAGACTGACAGGAGCACCTTTTCACTGCACAGACTTATGAAGTAGTGACAATTTTACATGATAATAGATATAAGTAATAAGAACCCCTAGCAATCACATTTGTTTTCTGAAACAAGGAATTAAAAAACAGCACACATCTTACTACATATGTCTGAAAGCTCTCCTGGAGAACCTTGTGCACCTGGCAGCAGAGCTGCTCAAGTTAAAGAATGCACAGAAGACGAGACCAATGTTTCATCCAACTGAGCTGTATATCATTTCCTTTAAAAAAAAATCATGTCCTAATCAATCTAATAAAAAACTTATGCAGATATTTCTTTAGAATGATAAGCATATTTGAGAACATCCCACAAATGGTGTATAGTGTACCTTGGATATTAGGACTGCAATAGCAAGTCTTAATGATTCTCCTGGCATGAAGCTCTGCTGACAAGCTGGCCCAGTATCAACTACGAAGTTTCTCACTCCCTGATTCCTGCAGCTAATTTTTCTCATTATAATAACTGCACAGAGGCCTCCTTTCAACGTTCCCATACTCATTACTTAGCATCTACGTGAATTGAATTTTATGAGACATATACCACTGTGTTTCATCAATGGTGCAGAGACATATACCACTGTGTTTCATCAATGGTGCAGAGAAGTTTACAGTGATTCTGACTACAGCATTTTGGTGGCCACAGGTTCATGATGAAGTGATCCCTCTGTTAGGTAACTCTGACTTCCTGTTGTAGACTATGTTGTTCTTCCTAAGAAAGATGTGAATACACAAAAATCCACAGTTTACTGTTATGCAGTGAAAAATATCATAATCATTGGAGTGAAAAAAGGTATCTAATTACCCTACACAACCAAAGTACTCTGCAACCTCCACTGTTTCTTACCAAGAAGATCTGTTAGAAACCTAATATACTTACACTGCTCTTCCTTAAGGGTGTAATATTCTCGATTAATGATGATGTGGCCATCCAGTTCATCATAACTCAATTCAAAAGAATTCATGATCTCAACATGTCGGCCAGTCTGCTTACCAATCAGAGCTCCAAGTACTGTAATTATATATGACAAAAGAAGCCTTCAAATGCATTTCTAAGATACAATTAACTACTATCATTCATTTCTAAGATACAATTAACTACTATCATTCTGAAAGATAAGGTTTCTAAATATATGATCTACATCACATGTTCATCAGTATAAGATTATAAAACAACTGTATTGTAATAATGATGGAGCTTTTAGAGAATACGCTACATCAACATGCACGAAGGGTTAAAGCTAAACTTACAAAACAGTTACAAACAATTCTAAATTACATTCACTATACAGGGTGTCCCTAAATATTACAGTTCTGTTTTTAAGTTTCTCTTCCAACAAAACCTGAAGAGATAAAATGATTCATTTTCTTGCATTTAGTTGCTTAACTGATCCTATTCTTTCAGCTTGTGTTCAGAGTGAATAATTACTAATGATCAACAGCTAAATGAAACTAGCAACTCCCTCCAAATCAACACTAGGACATGGTTCAACTCCTGGAGAGGAGGAAATCCAAGCATTTCAGAGACATTTAAATGAAAGGGTTACTGTATAGTAACAAAGAAAAACTGTGAAATTTGACATAGAAAAAAGTTATTCAATTTATTAACATAACACAAAACCTATTCATTATAACAGCTTAATATCAAAGGTACCTACTCTTTTGACCAATGTCTTCCTGCTCACAGATGTGGAGCTTCTCTGCATTACCATGATCTGATGACCAATTATCTTTTTTATAGGTTATTTTCCCCAAAACTGTTACCGTCCATGAGTCAAACAGACACCAACATTATGAAAAACAAAGAAGGAATAGGAGCACAGAGTGAGGCATCCACCCTTGGTGATGTCTGAACAAGAAATGAAGGTAAAGGGGCTCAAAAGATCGTACATATACGGAAACTCTGTAAAACAAATGAATATCAGGAAGCATCAGATCTGACAGACCCAAGTATAGTGATCCAGGATTAATAACAGAACCAAATATTATACCATTAAAAAGTTACAACATATATGTAACAAGAAATATAAAATGCCTTAATATATATATATGTACAAAGAATTCCAGTAAATAAAAACAGAAAAATACACAAACTTAATTCCAACACTTATGTTTACTACTGCTCCTTAACTGCTTGCTGATGGAAAGGGAGAAGAAGAGTGGAAGAGTTACTGAGGAAGAGGGTCACCTAGGTTAGATGAAGTAGTTTGCAAAGGTGTTTATGATGGTCTCAAGTGTGTTCTGCTCTTACATTGCTTGATATATACAAAAAATGTAGCACTCCATGACTAGAGAGTGCATCCACACACTGAGGACTGCAAGGTGCAACTCTGCATACCCATGACACACACAGGCGTGCTTTCGTACAGCACTGGCAATGCCACACCAACATGCTGCCAGCCAAATGATGATCACATTATACCAAACATAAGTCCATGGGTAAGTCAAAAGAGGTGAAAAGGGACCATGAATATTGTTCTAAAAATGGCATAATTCAAACTTATATATCAAAAGATCCCTGTACAGTATTAAAACAAAACACTTGTCAAACCACAAGATTGTAAATCCTAATAAATACACTAATATTGTAGCTGAGTGGAATATATTGATAAATAGATGGCAGACGCTGGACTATAACAGCTTCATAGTTAGTAGTCCTGAGCAGTAAGGAGTACAGTACATATCTGCATATAGTGAGTTTAGAATAATTTCCTTCTCTATTACAGTACAGTTCAGTTTTCATTTTCTCATGAGAAAATGATTCGGTGCAATAAAATTAATAGCAGGACGAATGCAGGTCTCGAGTGGAATCACTTTCAGTATAGGACTTTAATATTTTCTCCTAATTCTTCTTCAAGGCACAGAAAGTATGTGTAATAACACACTCTATTCAGTACACATTTCTTTCACTAATGCGATTTAATAAAGCTTCTGTATAATTGGTAATTTCTCGAGAACATAAGTGTAAAATGCTTACATATGACAGGACTGAACTTGTTACATGGGTGTGATCTCTTCTTGGAATCCATAGTGAGGGCTTAAAATGTTATAAATTGTCCGGAAGGAGAAGGTCACAATGTACTTAAATGAAAAAGGACATTGGACCTGCGAGAATACCGTGCCAGATAAAGGCTCCATGGCTAGCTCAAATGATACATAAATAGAGCCAATTATTCAGCGACATTATTTATACTTGCTTATCTTTTAAGTTTTCATGATTGTTTTATCTATTGCAGTAAATTAAATGAACCATAAGTTTAAAGTCTACGCAGATGTACATACTGAAAGGAGTTACTAACGTTAGCATTGCGCCCAAGTTATTTAGATAGCAAACAGCAGCTGAACTTGTCATAAGAGTGTGATCTCTTCTTCAATTACACAATAACACTGTTTCACCTTAGTTTCTTAACAATTGTTTTATACATTACTCTAATACATTTTACAGTAAATTCCATGAATCTTAATTGTAATGTGAACATGAATATACACGTACATATATAAACAACTCATTACATCAGGCAAAAGCCCACATTGTTACAATAGCCCACTGAGGCTGACCTTACAAAGAAGCAACCTCTTTTTCAATTATACAATAATGTACTCTACCTTTCCTTTGTTCCTTAGTCTTAATAATTATTTTGCATAGTTTTATTCACTTTGTAGTAAACTGCATGATAAATAACATGAAAGCATACATATATGTAAATGTGTATGCAGATATGGATCACCAAGTACAGCATGGAGTGCCCAAATGATCAAAGCACCTGACAGCAGAATGGCAATTTTTCGAACCACTGAAGTTTTGGAGAACTAGGTCAAATTGTTTCTGTTTTCCAATTATGGGAATTTTCAAACTATAGATCACCAGATTAAAGACATTTCACAGTATTTGCCATTTTGTATTTGGTGACAAGCCTGTCTTAGTTTTCCTGTCTAACTTCTCTAGCCTCTTTCTTGACTTATGCAGTGCTAATGGTCTTAAACTGATCCCTTGAAGTAATTCTAGAAACAGTAATGAAACTTACTACCATAAAATAGCCTCAATCATGAGAAAAATTTAGATCTTTAATCGATTCTGACAGAGTTGCCACTTAGTATAGTAAAACTTTACTGCCTCTGGTCACATCAAAACGACGCTCTTATGCAAGAAAATATTACTATACTTGCTAACTTTCCCAATGATAGCCACAAAATCTCCTAAAAATTGTATCTCCTTATAAAAGCACAATAATCATAATAAACAAAATAATTATAATAAAAGCATTCCACCTCCGTATTCCCCATGTATCGTAGAAAGGGGGCGGAAGAAGAGGGCTGGAAACCCTTCCCTTCTTGTACTTAAATTTCTAAAACAGGAAACAAAAGAAAGAGCCAGGCAGGGAGTGCTCATCCTCCTCGAAGGCTCAGCTTGGGGTGCTTGAATATGTGTGGATGTAACCATCATGTGTGGATGTAACCATCATGAGATGAGAGGAGAGATAGACACTATGTTTGAGGAAGGAAACCTGGATGTTTTGGCTCTGAAGGAAATGAAGCTCAAGGGTAAAGGGGAAGAATGGTTTGGAAATGTTTTTGCAGTAAAGTCAGGGGTTGGTGGAAAGACAAGAGCTAAGGAAGGAGTAGCACTAATCCTGAAGCAGGTATTGTGTGAGCGAGTGATGGAGTATAAGGAAGTAAAGTCTAGATTGATGTAAGTAAAACTAAAAGTGTATGGCAATAGATATGTGATCATCGTTGCTTAAGCTCCTGGCCATGAGAAGAAAGATCATGAGATGCAAGTGTTGTGGGAGCAGCTGAGTGAGTGTGTTAGAACAAGACCGGATATTAGTGATGGGTGACTTAAATGCAAAGGTAAGTAATGTGGCAGTTGCGGGTATAATTGGTTCCCATGTGATAATCAGTGTTATGAATGAAGATGGTAAAGAGCTAGTGGAGCTATGTGCTGAAAAAAGACTGGTGATCAGGAATACCTGGTTATAAAAGGGATATACACAAGTATACAGATGTGAGTTGGAGAGATGGTCAACTGGCATCATTAGAATACGTATCAACTGATAGGTGTGAAAAAGAGAGACTTTTGGATGTAAATGTGATGAGAGAGACAGCTGGTGGGAAGTTTGATTGCTACTTGAGGAGGCAAAGGTGAAGATTTATAAAGATTTTTGTAAAAGAGGAATGTTGAGGAGAAGAGAGCGGTGAGAGTAAGTGAGCTTAGAAAGCAGAGATCAAATATAGAATGGCAAAAAGTGAGAGCAAATGAAGTGAGGAGAGTGGATGAGGAATGGGAGGTATTTAGGGAAGCAGTGATGGCATGTGCAAGAGATGCATGTGATGTGCAAAGGGCAGGAGGTGGGCAGATTAGAAAGGGTAGTGAGTGGTGGGATGAAGAAGTAAAGTCGCTAGTGAAAGAAAAGAGAGGGATTTGGGTGGTAATTAATGGAATGAGTACAAATGATTGAGAGATGTATAAGAGAAAGTAGTAGGAGGTCAACAGAAAGGTGCAAGGGTTGAAAAAGAAGGCATATGAGAGTTGGGGAGAGAGCGGATGAATAAACTTTAGGGAAAATAACAAGAAGTTTTGGAAGGAGGTAAATAATGTGCAAAAGACAAGAGAACAAATGGTAACATTGCTAAAAGGGGCAAAAGGGGAAGTGATAACTGGTAATGATGAAGTGAGGAGGAGATGGAGTGAATATTTTGAAGGATTACTGAATGTGTTTGATGATAGTGTGGCAGATGTAGGGTGTTTTGGTTGGGGTAATATGCGAAGTGAGAGAGTCATGGAGAGTGGTTTGGTGAAGAGAGATGAGGCAGTGAAAGTCTTGCAGAAAATGAAATCCAGCAAGGCAGTGGGAGTAGATGGTATTGCAATTGAATTTATCAAGGGGGTGACTGTGTTGTTAACTGGTTGGTAAGGATATCAAAATATGTATGGATCATGGTGAGGTGCCTGAGGATTGGCAGAATGCATGTGCAATGCCACTGTATAAAGGCAAAGGGGATAAAGGTGAGTGTTCAAACTACAGAGGTATAAGCTTATTGAGTATAACTGTTAAGTTGTATGGGGGGGGGAGGGTAATTGAATGAGAGAGTGAAGGCATGAACAGAGAATCAGATTGGGGAAGGGGCAGTGTGGTTTCAGAAGTGGTAGAGGATGTGTAGATTAGGTGTTTGCTTTGAAGAATGTGTGTAAGAAATACTTGGAAAAACAGATGGCTATGTATGTGGCATTTATGGATCTGGGGAAGGCATGTGATAGGACTGACAGAGATGCTTTTTGGAAGATCTTAAAAACATATGGTGTGGGAGGTAAGCTGCTAGAAGCAGTGACAAGTTTTTATCAAGGGTGTAAGGCACGTGTACGAGTAGGAAGAGGGGTGAGTGAATGGTTCCCAGTGAATGTTGGTCTGCAGCAAGGTGTATGATGTCACCATGGTTGATTAGTTTGTTTATGGATGGGGTGGTAAGGGAGGTAAATGCAAAAGTCTTGGAGAAAAGAGTGAGTATGCAGTCTGCTAGGAAGTGAGTCAGTTGTTGTTTGCCAATGATACAGCACTGATTTGAGTGAGAAACCACAAAAGCTGGTGACTGAGTTTGGAAGAGCAAGTGAGAGGGGAAATTGAGAGTGAATGTGAATAAAAGCAAGGTTATTAAGTTCAGCAGGGATGTAAATTTGAATAAATAAAGATTGGGGGAAGTTAAGCATTTTAGATATCTGGGAGTGGACTTGGCAGCAGATGGAATCATGAAAATGAAAGCAAGTCATAGGGTGGGGGAGGGGGCGAAGGTTCTGAGAGTAATGAAGAATGTGTGGAAAGATAGAATATTATCTCAAAGGGCAAAAATGGGTATGTTTGAAGGAATAGTAGTTTCAACAGTATCATAAGGTTGTAAGGAAAGGGCTATAGAAAAGGTTGTGCAGAGAAGTGTGGATGTGTTGGAAATGAAATGTTTAAGGACAAATGCGGGGTGAGGTGGTTTGATCAAGTAAGGGAAATGAAATGTTTAAGGACAATATGATGGGTGAGTTGGTTTGACCAAGTAAGTAATGAAAGAGTATGTGATATGTGTGGAAATAAAAAGTGTGATTGAGAGAGCAGAAGAGGGTGTGTTGAAATGGTTTCATCATATGGAGAGAATGAGTGAGGTAAGGTTGACAAAGAGGATATATGTGTCAGGAGAACCTGGAGGCCCAACTGGAGATGGAATGATGGAGTGAAAAGGATTTTGAGTGATCTGGGCCTGAACATGCAGGAGGGTGAAAGGCATGTGAATTGGAATGATGTATGCTGGGGTCTATATGATGTCAAAGGACTGACCCAAGGCATGTGAAACATTCAGGATAAACCATGGAAAGGTCTAAGGGGCCTGGATGTGGACTGTGCACTGTTGTTTTGGTGTATTATACATGACAGCTAGAGAATGAGAGTGTACAGATGTGCCTTTTTTTGTTTGTTTCCTGGTGCTACCCCGTTGATGAGAGAGAGAGAGAGGGGGGGAGGGGGGGGGCGAGAGAGAAAGGGAGTAGAGAGAGAGAGAGAGAGAGAGAGAGAGAGAGTTTACATGAGAAAGACAGACAACAGGAGGCCTGATTGGCCCACGACTGGGTTACCTGTTAAAGAAAAAAATTAACAATGTCTGCATGTGCAGCAGCAGGAGAGTGACAGTTAATCTGTTTGGGGTCTGTGGCATTATTCTGACCCTCCCTGCACTTGACCCTTCCAGCCTTGGTCCTAACAGTTACCTGAGAATTGACCAGTACCTGTGCTAACCTGCTACTTATACTGCCCAAGTTGTCCCCAACTGACCCTACTTGACCTTTCTTCGCTAACTCTACCTGTGAAGTTACCACTAATCCCTGAGGATCCCTACTGCCAAGGTCCCATCCATTCTCTACCGCTAACTCTATAGTGATCAAACTGGATGCCTTGTGCCTCAGGTCACTTTCACACTCAGCTTCCCCCCACTCTGATCCACCTCCCACAGCTACCCATTCACCCTCCTCCACTCTCCTTGTTTCTTCGTTAGCTCGACTGTCTCTATAGAAAAAAAGCCTAATGTTCTCATCAAATACTCTGCCAAGGTGAGCTTTCCCTATTCCATTTAAGTACAGACCATCCCTAGCATACAGAGATCTATCACGACTAAAATGGTCACATAGGTCTATACTAAACACACTATCCTCCTCCCTACAGAAAGCTTCGATTCTTCTGTTTGTCCCGAGCATTCTCCTGAGGGTACAGGAATCAACATCATACCTTGGCAGCAATCCCGACATTAAAACCTTCCTATGACTATCTCTAAACTCGCAAATAAGTTTCCTATACTTCACTAGTATTTCTTGCGATCTCCCACTAACTACATGTTACTCTCCACTTGAACGACAAAAATCACATCCTTGGAACTGTTTCAGACTATATCATTAAACTCATCTAAGACGTGTTCTATCCTAACACATGGATAACAGAGGTTCTTCCTATTTCTACCCTTTGCACAAAACTCCTGCTCCTGATCTCTGTACTTCATCATTTAATACACTAAAACTGTTATGAGTGGAGAGTTTGTTGCTAGTTGCTTTCACGGTAATGCGGCAACAAGTTTTTCTTGCAGGTTGGAAGGTGGAAGTATCTTCCAACTTCATCTCAACAGTTGTTATCCTACCATCTATCTACCCTACATGAAATAACTGTGTCTGTTTCCTGTATCGCAACTGCTTTCGCCTCCAAGATCCCAGCTTCCTCTTCCCACCCTTTCATCATAACTTCTAATTTCTCAAGAGCTTTGCTGTTTTTCCTAACACTTACCGAAAGCCTAACTTCTAATTTCTCAACAGCTTTGCTGTTTTTCTTAACACCTACCGAAAGCCTATCAAATACATCTTAGAACAAACAATAAGTGTACTCACCTTCTTCTCTGAGGAGAAAATCCCTGGTGAACTCCCAATGGTATCTAAGGCAGGCAAATCAAGAAGCTGGAGCCATCTTATAGGATTTCATTTAAATTCAAATGGATCACTAAGCGGCACACAAAAAGACCTGTTTGAATCTGGGTCAGCGAGAGCGTCACTAGAGCACGTTTGGCGAGAGAGAGAGAGAGAGAGAGAGAGAGAGAGAGAGAGAGAGAGAGGAGAGAGAGAAGAGAGAGGAGAGAGAGAAGAGGAAGAAGAGGAGACTGTATGTGTTATCTCTTTTCTTTTCCTTCATGCATTTGTGCTGTTCCCTGTGGGGTGGCATCGGGAATGGATGAAGGTGAGCATGTATGAATATACATGTATGTATATGTATGTATGTATATGAATGTACATGTATGTGAGTATATGTATATATATATATATGTGTGTATCTGAGTGGATATGTCTTTCTTCATCTGTTTCCTGGCGCTACCTCACTAACATGGGAGACGGCAATCAAGCATGAAAAAATATTCACTGAAGTTGTCAACACCCCCAGGAATTTAATCTGAATTTGGAAAACCTTCACTCTCAAGCCCTATCAAACCACTAAAATATGGCACACACAGACTTAATATCAAATGCATATATCATTCATGGCTCCCTTAATATTCTACTCCTTTTCCTTACAAAATAGGCTTCTTGAGCTGTAGAGCCTCTAAATTCTTAAACATACAAGAATCAGTCTAAGCTCTTTATGATGGCTTGGTTGGTTTTGTGTGTGTGTGTGTGTGTGTGTGTGTGTGTGTGTGTGTGTGTGTGTGTGTGTTAACCCATTAACAACTCACTTCGGTTTCCTTTCTAACTCTGTGAATTTCAGTTTTTCAAGCTAAATGAAAAATTATTTGACTTACAGTTTCAAAGATATCCCTTAAACAGTGAAAAGAAAAATCACTGCAGAAGTCTATTTTCATCTGCAACTTTCACTCTGATAATGTGTATAAGTTTTGAGAGTTTCAACAGAACATGTTAAAAATGGCAGGTATAAGGCCAGGGTGTCAAATCTGTTACTGCACGCTTTATCATTTATTTCACCTAAACTAAAAATTCAGCATCAATTATTATTGTTTTATATAATAAATCGTTTCTTGTTATAGTAAATGTGATTCATTAATAATTTTCTCATGACAGCATGATTGTAAAAGTTTGTAAGATAACCAGCCACATCAGTCAGATGTGTTGTCGTCAAAGTAACAATCTTACACGTGCTAGAAACATTATCTCCAGCCTCATCTTGGTCAGCTTTCAATGCTAAAAGAGTCAATATCCATAAAATCATTCTCCACATAATTGGATGACAAATCAAGTGATTTATGATCATCATTTGCCTGGTTCTCTAATCCTAGCTAAAATCCCCTCCAATTTCCTTAAAAGAAAATTCATAAGAATGTTCTGTCACTGGCATGGCCAGACGATTACTGACTGTGGGGGGAAATTATAACACAACTCAGTAACCACCCAGGTTCAACACCTTGAAATAAAGGTGCAAAACTTGATTTGTATATATCTGTATAAGGGATGCACTCAGCTTGCATAAATGTCTGTCTACAGGAGTCACCTGGCTCATGTTAATATCCGTCTAGAGGAGTCACCTGGCTCATGATAATATAGTTCTAGACTACTTAAGAGCTAATAATGTATAAATCATAGGAAACGTTGCACATAGCAGGATCAAGGCCATTCCTTGTTTACTTTCCCTAACTTGCACCGAGTCCCTATTTATGAACAAAGCCATACGAGAAGGTCAGACAGCTTAAATGACTGTAATATAGCTACCTGGAATGATTCTTGAACCCATGCCCACTAATTCGTAACCAACCAAGTTGATCAATAAACCATACCATTCAAAAAACAATTTCTTGAAATAAAACAAAACTAATTTCAAAAATCTTGATAAATCTTTTAATTCAAAGTACATCAACCTCAACTCTGAAGCACAGTAACTCATATAAACATTGATACTTACCTTGAACAGGTTTGCCCTCCTGAGCTCTCTGTCTCGTCCAGTGCTCTGAGATATTGAGTATGACTAGAGGATGGAGAGACACTGAGACACTGCCAACTGTGCCAGCTGATGCCATCACAGATTCACCAATACCACTGCCTGCTTCACAGCTGCTGCCACCTCCAACGACTACAACAAACACAACGGCATTATAGTAACTGCCATATATTCAAGTTTGAAAACTTAATTCTACATACTGCATTCTCTGACATATAAGATGCATATTTTTTCTAAAAAGTCTCCAATAGTAACCCTGCATCTTATGTTCCAAAGTTTACCCAAGTCATATTCTGCAAGTCACATTATTTGCAGAGGAGACTATTTTCAAGTCAAGTTACTTGCAGGAGGAAACTATTCTATGTAGCAGATGATCTGAAATAACATGTGTGTGTGTCATATTTGGCATATACACCTTTCCCTTCTTTTACACAAGAAATGTGTTCTCAAAAAATGCACAAATCAAATTCATGTATATCACACCTATGGACGTATGTGGTCTAGTGGTTTGCGTTCCTGACTGTGAAGCATTCATGGGCAGCCTAAAGTCAGGCACATAGGTTCGATTCCTGGTTGTGGCAGTAGGTACACAGGCAACCCAGCTGTTCATCCAACCCTAGGGGTTGGTCGGTAAAATGGGTACCTGGGCTCAGGTTAGGGTGTATGTATACTTACAAGGAAGGAGTGCAAATGAATGGGAAATGTATAAGAGAAAACGGCAGGAGGTCAAGAGGAAGGTGCAAAGGTTGAAAAAGAGGGCAAATGAGAGTTGGGGTGA
>JAYMFT010188302.1:0-11911 GCA_038088735.1 Panulirus argus
TCTCTCTCCTCTCTCCCCTGATATATATATATATATATATATATATATATATATATATATATATATACGCAGTATTTTCTACAGCAGCTAGTAATTTTGGTTTAAATGCTGTATTTTTCTTCCACATCAAAGACAAGCAAATGTGACAACTATATAATGAGCACTGTATTCAACCTTTCACTGCTCCATCCATATATATAGGCAATAAGATATCCTGCCACAATTTTAGGGCTAAGTTCTAGGTAGATAGAGGGAGGTGCATATGGCTGCCAAACACTTTTGCAGGACATTTCAGCTCAGATATCCTCCTCCTGGCATGAGAGAAGGTAATATTAAACAATTTGTGTATCTGATTTTGTTTTCAACATAAAATTCTCTACTTATGCTGCTATAAGTCATACATCAGTATCAATGTTACATATAAAACATATGTATAAATCACTGTATACTGATTAAAGAGAAAAATAGTTATTGATAGTAATTCCATCAACATATAAGAGAGAAAAATAAAAGCTAAAACATGCACACTAGCAAAACTGTCCACTGATTTCTATAATATTTCTGCTGCAGCTAAATCTACTTCAATATTATTTACCTTTCAATCTTAAAGTAAAAATGTTTCCCACGAAGCTAAAAAAGACATGTTGTACAAGTGAGTAAACTTAACTGTACAGTTTATGAGTTCACTGACACTTCATGAATACTGAACAGAATCATTCAGTATTGCTAAAGGAATATCATCCTCTTCCCCTCCTTGTATTATTACCTTTCAAAAACTAAAAGAATAAAAAGAGCAATAACAGGATTTCTCAAAAGATAAGTCTAGGGTATATGCTTGTATATGGATTTAAACAGACTAAGAAGGGAGAGAATAGAGCTATGATTGATGAGAGGAATTTGATGTTCTAGTTCTGACATAAATTTGACTGGAAAAAGGGTAAACTGGTATGTGAATGTTGGAGGGCTTAAGTCTGGGGATTGTTTATGTTATACATAGTAGTCACCCTATAAAGTATTACCATCTTGATTTATGAGTGCCTGGACTCTCTTACTCTCTCCATGTCTTATCAAAGCAATGATAAATGGCTAATCTTAACATCATTATCTAAACTGCATCATTCATACCTATCCACATCATTCTTGTTCCTATGTTCACATTCTTATGCTATCCATTTCCTCATTATAAGGGATATGTTTACTTAACAGTTATGATCTGCATCTCTTACAAAAGCAAGTTTTCCATTTCATTTTAATAATTCATTTTCCTTTTTCTCCTTTCCACTTAAGGCCTGGCCTTGAAGAGGATTTATGTCCATGCATACAGCCTAAAAATTAGAAAAAACAAAATGTTTTACTACTTTCCAACTCACCTTTTCCTTTTCCTCTGCTTGTACATCCTGTAATAACCTAGCATACAAGGTTAGACTTGAATGAGTAATGGGAAGCATAAAATTCAGATTATAAACTTTCTTTAGCGATAAACATCTACATACCTGTATCTGAAGTAGTCTGTTGACCCAAAACACCTTCTCGTTTGAGAGCAAACCCTGGCACACGAGTTACATTAAACATTGGGCGGTGAGACTGACTACGACTACGTCCATCAGCAACCCCAACACGGCTTAGTCCACGTCCTTCAAGAAAAATATTTTATACCCTTAATCCCGTGAATACCATGTCCCAGAATTACATGCTATGTATCTTTCAAGGTAAAGAGGGTTGCTCTCCTTTCTTCATTAATAATCAATACCTTAGAATGTATAAAGATCCTGCTAGTCTTGACAACTCAGTTCAAATACATACTTTTCATTATCTCCTTTTATTATTCATTCAACCTTGAAAATCTTAAAAAACTGAGAAAAATCTGTATCAAACAGAAAAACTATAAAAATTATATGCATGAAAATACTATGGACCAACAACCTAACTATCAAACAACCAGAAAAAAAAGGAGGGGGCTTAATTACCTATTTGTATAGCAAAGGGAGGAAATTCTACACATGTAAACATGTGCATAATTATATCTTACATTCTAAAACAATCACATCCATGAACATCTCTTCCACAGACACTATACCTAAATCTATGCAACTGTTTCTTTCAAATAAGATGCTTCTTGCCCTCAACATGCCTGCTACTAATTTTGTTTCTGGGTGGGAGAATTTGTCCTACTCAAACTTTACCATCTTCCTCTTCCATTTTTCATTGCTTTACTATCTCTTCAACATTCTCATGCAACAACTTTCAATCAAAATCTGCACTATTCCATTTCTTAAGCATTAGAAAAACAAAAGAGGCTTTTCAACCAAAACATGAAGAGGACCTTTACATAAACAACACTGTGATGATACAGAGAAAGCTATTTCTTTATGAGAGACACTTCTGACTTCCGAGTTTGAAAGAAAGGCTTGGTGTCTTTATGTCTCTTGCTATATAACCAGCAATGCTCCTGACCTTAAGAAAACCACCACAAAGCAAACAGCTACTAGGAAGATTTACTTTCACTCATTAAAAGCGACAACATAACTACAGTACCACAGATAATGGAATGAATGAATGGGTTGGGTAGGTAGGATTAATGATGTATGACAACCACTGGAAAAAGCAGTGACTGGTGTCTTTAAATTACATTAAAATATACTTCCCTCTGTGCACTCAATATAGCTGTGCAGACTTTATATGCAACCCATGCTAAATATATCACATAATGCAAATAAAGCTATAGTTAAAACCATATCATACCTTCTACACAGATAATAAAAGAAAATATTTTCAGAAATGTTATAGCATAATAACTGTAGCAATGGTACCTACCCACTGCTTCAACAAAGAAATGTGTTTCTATTTTAATGGAAACCTTCATCCAGCACTTTCATCAGACAAAAGCTACAAGCTAATCACCTTAACCCATTATCAAATACCCATCACCCCTAAAACCAATAGGCTGAAATAATGAATAAGCATTATAAAGACACACAAACCAAATGACACTTGCCCTCCTTGTCCTTGACCCAGTTCCCTGCCTCCAACAGATGAGCAGAATTCTGTCACTTTTTTGAGTGCCGTCGCACCTTCCCTGTAAATTTCCCCACACAAATGTTCAGTGTATTCTCTTTAAATGTAAGAAAAACCACCATGGAAAACATAATAAATTTTCATAAAAACCAATGGAAATAAGAAACTGAAAAATGTGACAATTTGCATAATACAACAGATGGTTTTTAATTCAAATGTAAAAACTAAGAAAGTGGCCCAATAGTACAGCTTCTTAAACTGTTATTACACAGTTCAATTGCTTTTATACTAATTTAATAAAGACTATGATATTTCAATGAACAGAAAAAAAAGACAGGATTAACACCTCTTACACATAAGTGACACATTCATCAGAAATGCTAAAACAGTAGGTGCAACATGCAAGACTGCTGAAGCTAAGGCTAACTGCTTAAGCAGTGATGGCAGTAGTTATAAGAAACAGTGCAAGGCTGCAGCTCCAGAGAGTAAGTGGATCAAATGGTGAAACATAACATAAAATAATGACTCCAATGAGAAATGGATTTTGAATGAGAGGTAATGAAATGAACGACCAAGGAAAACATATGGAATAAGAATGAAGAGGAGGGGCACAGCAAGGATGAATAAATAATCTTTGAAAGACTGGCAATGTAAACAGATGCAATGTTGACATGGTATTAATGTAAGCAAAGAGTTCAAATATCAAACTGGTATGGAAAGGCAATGAATTAAATGCAGAGGTGCAAGTAACAACAAATGTAGCATGATGGATGATACTTACTAGCTTTGCTGGAGATTTTTCATGTTACCCTGCTTTATATGATAAACAATGCTAATTTCATCATATCATTAAGAAAAAATGGACTAATATAACATATGATATAGGAATGAAAGAGTTATGGAAGACAAGAGTATGACGTATATTTTATTAGCAAGAAAGCGTATAACAAGCAGGCATAATTTCAGGTCTTGGAAAGGGTTATATGTAACTTATCATTCAATATGATAGTAATATTTACAATTGCCTCTAACATCAAATGGATAAGGATTACAAAAGTAACAGAGGAAGCAAGGAGGATAAAAGCTAAGGAATGAAAGAGCAATGCTTAATTTTAAGGTTAAACAGACAGCTGGGAGATATCAATAATATGATACAGTGTGAGACTGTGGTGATGTACAGATAACTGAGGAGTGCAATAACTGAGGATGACAAAAAAGTATGTGGAACAGTAATTAAAGACTGAAGAAAGAGGGCATGGCAGAAATAATATCTAAGGAAGTCAATTAATGAGAAAAGAGTTTGGTAAAAGCTGAATTATGACAACAAATGGTTAAAGGAGGGCAGAAAGTATAAGAGGTAGTCTAAGATATAAAAATAAGTTAAAAAGATACTACATATGAATAAAAGTAAAGCAAAAGGCAATGCTAGAAGGACTTATATATGAAAACTTATTAGGGACTAAAAATCTAAACTGGAAGGATATATGTGTAAAAGATAAGTATGGAGGAAAAGCACGTCTGGAAGTCTGCTTGTCACTAAGGACGGAGTATAAAAAAAAAAGGGAGCAATAATTAAGAGATGCGAGTAATATACGATTAAAGGTCAGGATAGGGTAGGCCTTGCATGAAAGAGAGGAAAAAATGCAGATAAAGAAGTAAAATGAGTAGATATGTAAATGAAAAACTGGTAAGAAATTGGTGTAAATGGAAACATGAATGAGGTGAAGTGTGCAAATGAATTTGCTCTTGAACAGATCTGAAAAGTATGTATGGAAGTACAGTAAAATGGTATGTGCTGTGCCCGATAACTGTAATGTACAAAGTAAAAGAAGTAAAAATTATCAATAGTCACAGAGAAATGTCTTATCATCACAGTTGGAAAGGTGTACAGTATGATTATGGATAATTCATCTACATGAAGAATGAACCTCTAACTGTTGAAGAACATGATGGATTCATGAGGAAAAAGAGGATGGGCAAAACCATATTTTCTGCACCTGAATGGGATAGAAATAATAATAATAATAAAAAAAAAAAAGCTTATAGAAAAGGAAAAAAGTTGAGCTTTATGCACCTAGATAAGTAAGGACTTTGAGGCACTCACTACAGAGTGCATGGAAGACTTCCAATTGCACTGTTTTATAATAGTGATAGTGTTCATGTGAAGATAAATGGACTGAAAGAATGGTCTGATGTGTCATGTTACCAAGACTGTTTAACACTGGTGACAAGATGTATCAGCATGTGTCATCCTGAATAGTTATGATGGCATATATTGGATGTCTTATGCATTCAAAGCTTTAAAAATTCATCTAAAATCCATTTTTGGGACAATAGTACCAATTCTGGGTATATGTATGGGCGATCCAATTTGAAATGTATACCAACCTTTCCTGGGCATTATTTGGTCATATCATGCTTCCTGAGTTCAGCAGGCCTCCAACCAACTTAACTCATGATTAATATCTATGGCAACAATCAGCAAATTTGTTTCATAATGGTAATGTTCATATAAGATTTAGCATTTGCCACGTGTCAGAGCAATCATTCATATACAAATGCATGTAAAAAACATAAAATCAAAAACAGCATTACAAATCTATAATTACTGTAAACAAGTACATGCTGACAGTAGTATACACTGCAGCAAACTTACTTTAAGATGATGTTGGTATAATATTTATCATACGATATATAAAAATAAGATGATGATGTTTGTATAATATTTATCATATGATACATAAAAAAATCATAGAGTAATCATTTACGAACAAATGCATGTAAAAATACATCTGATCAAACAGTGTCACAAATTTAAAATCACGGTAAACACTTACCAGCATAAGTACAAATCTCAACAAACTCACTGTAATGATAAATTTGTAATGCTGTTTTTTATTTCATATTTTTATATCTAATATTTTTTTACTATTTCAGGTATATAGCATCACCTAGCAATTATTTTTTTCACTATGCATGTAACAAAAAACAAGATATAAAAACAGCATCACAAATTTATAATCAGTTCAGTTTCAGTTTCAATACTTTATTCTTTGATAGAGGAATCAAAACGTTTACATGTGGCTGAGTGTAGTGTTCCATTCACCTTGGAGTACCGGAAGGGCTTACCTGCTAATGTGCAAAAGTGGTAATGCTTTACAGAAGGAACTTATTTAAGAAAAGAGAAAGGGAGGTTGCTTACAATGTGCAGATGAAACATTTAAAGAACAAACTGGAAGCTACCACAGTTTTTTTGTGCAATTATACTATTATGTTAACTGAATCAGGGAAGGAGGACAATAAAAAAGTACATATCTCTGGTGATGTTTGTAACAGGAAAACCTTTTTGTACCTCTTCCTGCCCTAGGGTCCCCTTCTATGGTATTTGTGATTTGTGCAAGGCTCACAAAGTCAACCGCAATAAAACTCTATTGATCGATCTACATCTTTCTGTTTATCTATCAATCTAACCATCACCATCACTAGATTCCCAGTATAGCAGAATGGGCATCAATTTCTAAAAGTATAACTTACTGTGGGCCTCTTGCCGCATAGTGTGAAGGGCATGTGCTGGTGGTGATGGACATGGCTGCAAATGTCCTGGTAGCTCTAACAATCGTGCAATCTGGTGTAATTTTCTTTGTCTGGCTTTCATCCTCCCTTTCATTAGTCTGGAAATCAATTTCATTAACAGTTTTAAGTACATCTTTCATCTGTGTTCACTATTTCCTACATGAGCAAGTTAATGGCAAGAACAGATAACTGATCTTTAGAGAAAAAAAATCCTCATTTAATGGCTTCTTTCTCTGTTCGTTCATATAGAAAGCAATACAGGAGGGGAGGATTTCCAGCCCCCCCCCCCCACTCATGCCCCACTTAGCTGCTATATATAACACACATGAAATACATGGGCAGTATTCTTTCCCCCATTCCCTATCCATATCTATGAAACCTTCAGTTTTCATTATCCTCCATGCACAATCTTCACCACCAATAAAAGATTTTTTCCACAACATATTTTTTTCACCAAATGAAATAACCAACATTTTGACTCGTGACTTTCAATCCACTTTCAGTAAAAACACTGCATAAACAAAAGTCTTTGTGCCTCTTCCATACATGTCTGACATTTCCAGCAACAGCGAGGTAGTGCCAGGAATAGATTAAGCCAAGCCACACTTGATCACATCTATTCCCTAGCTATCATGTGCAATGTACTAAAAGCTCAGCCCCCTATCCACATCCAGGCCCCATAGACCTTCCCACAGTTTCCTTTGGCAGCTTCTTATGCCCCATTTCAATCTAGTGACAGCACTTTCCCCCCTGTATATCACACTGTTCCCCCTCATTCTATTCTATGAAAACTCTTCACCCTCCCGCTAGTTCAGATCCCGACCAATCAAAATGTTTTTCACTCCAGCCTTCCATCTCCAACTTAGTCTCCCCCTTCTCCAATTAAGCAACAATCTATTTAAAATTTCAAGTTTCTGGCTATGTTTAAATGTCTATCTGATTTTTGGAAAAGTTATGGTAAAAAACTAATATAATCCTATATTTATTAATACATCACACACGTACATTATATATGAGATCTAGAGAATGGATGTGCGCAAGTGAGATAGTTGTTTTCTCCTGTTGCGACCCTGCCAAGGTGGGAGAGGCAATAATGTGATAAAATAATCATAAGATATCTATCTACATTCAGGAACTAACAATATACAAGGATGACTAAGGTATACAGAGATCAAAGCATACAGTGTACAAAAGTATCAAAGTGATTTAATGAATAGCTCTAGTAATATCAGCATTTTGATTTTAAGTTTATGCGATCACAGATGACAATGTTAAACAGTTAACCCATTACATGTATTTATTGATTACTCAAGACCTAGAACAATTCTTAGAGTACATTTTTGTTTAGATAAACTGAAAAGAGCTAGTGGACTAGAAAATCTGAAGAAGGGAGCCCTGTTGGAACCAAATGGCATGGAGGCACATGCACAATTTTTTTTTCTGTTAGATGAGACAGCATGGGAAGTTGAGGCCCTAAACAAGGCCATCCCATTAATGCTATATATATATGAAGTGGAAGGATGGAGTAAAAGGGATTTTGAGCGGTCAGGGCTTGAACATGCAGGAGGGTGAAAAGCATGCAGGGAATAGAGTGAAATGGAATGATGTGGTATATCAGGGTCAACGTGCTGTCAATGGACTGAACCAGGGCATGTGAAATGTCTGGGTTAAACCATGGAAAGGTCTGTGGGGCCTGGATGTGGAGAGGGAGCTGTGGTTTTGGTGCTTTACTCAGGACAGCTAGAGAATGAGTGTGAGATAATGTGGCCTTTTTCGTTTGTTTCCTGGCGTTACCTCACTGACGCAGGGGTGGCGATGCTGTTTCCTGTGGGGTGAGGTGGCATCAGAAATGGATGAGGGCAAGCATGAATATGTACATGTGTATATGTATGTAAATATGTATTTGTTGGTATGTATATATGTATTGTGCATATATGTGCATGTATGTATATATGTGTGTGTATGAGTGGATGGGTCTTTCTTTGTCCGTTTCCTGGCGCTACCTCGCTAATGTGGGAAACAACGATCAAGTATAATAAAATAAATAAAACATATGGGCAATCATTGTGTTCATCAAGGACAAGATGCTAGTGATGATGGTATAAGTTGATTTGGTGACAGAATAAAGGGCAGTACAGGACGCAAGAGTAAACATGTTACAGTTGGTTTGGAAGTGAATACAAAATAAAAGTATGGTCAGATGTTTGGATGAAGCAGTATACAATGTAGAGGCAATAGATCCAAAATAATGTGATGACAGAAGTTTGGCCATGGAAGTTAATGTCTGATAACGTAATTTACTTAGGTATATGAGTGTAAATGTTATATGTCACTCATACCTGAGTTATTATAAAACTGGAAAAAGTTACTGGTACCTGCTTAGAGTCTGGTTTCCAGCCAATCATGTAGATGATTTGGAATGTAGCTGGTATCCCCTCCTTTTTCCCATACATTTCTGAAAACAGTAATTCAGAAAACCTATCACATTTTCATTTAGGAAAAAATAACTGAACAATAAACGTACAATTTGTAACTATCAAACAAAACATCAGCTTGTGAAAAGAAGAACCATCACCTGGTCTTCCACCATAAAGGTCTCCAGCTAAGCCATCTTGTTTATTTGGTGAGGCAGAAAAACTCTTGACAGTGCCACAGTTATATTACTTGTCAAAAAAATTAATAATGTATAACATATCCTCAAAAGCTGCAAGGAAACATCTGCTTAAAATGAAGTTGTAATCGCTCACTAACACCAGTACTCTTTACCTTCATGCTTGTCATATCTTGTCATCATTTCCTTCACCATGCAGCTGTATGCTACTTCTGTCTCAAAACTTAATGGTCATGAAGAGGACACTCAACCTTATGGAGGAAGGTGATCTAGTTAAATCCTGGTGCACTGTCACTTAAAACCTGAGCCTACCCTGTGTAGCACTTAGAAAAAAAAAAATCAGTATTACCAGTAAAAATTACCATCACAAGTAAATGATACTGTAAAAGCTAACTTAAGGGTGTGATGAGCCATCAGATTTGAAGTTTTAGGGTGGTAGGTTCTTCCTGGCCTATGACTTTATCCATGTTAATGCTATATCATAAATAAACACCTTCACCTTACAGCTTATAGTGCAATTTTTCTATTTTCTGTTGTCTACTTTCATACATTCATTTACCTTTATTCACACTTGTTTACTACCACCTGCAACAGTGAGGTAGTGCTATGAACAAACCAAGAATGGTCTTAATTGCTCACATCCAATCTCTAGCTGTCAAGTACAGAGTGGCCTTAATTGCTCACATCCAATCTCTAGCTGTCAAGTACAGAGCTCCTCTATTCACAACCAAGCCCCAGAGACCTTTTCATGATTACCCCAGACTGCTTGATATGCCCTATTTTAGACCACTGACAGCATGTCTCCCCCTGTATACCACATTGCTCCAATTCACTTTCTCCCATGTATACGTCACACCCTCCAGCACTTTAAGGTGCCAATAACTTAAAGCATCTTTCACTCTGCCCTTTCATATCATCTGCAACAATACTTCCCCCCATTTATGATATCATTCCAATTAATTTTGTCTAGTGCACACCTCTTGTCCTCCTGAATGCTTAGAACCTCATATCCCATAGATTTCTTTACAGCAACCTGAATTATACTTCTCAGTCTCCCACTATCCCTTGATCCTCAACTTCTGACACAGAGATCCTCATAGTCAGTTTTTCTTCCCTTTTCTTATCAATATGCCCAAAATATTTCATCACACACTAGTAAGCTTTTCAATCACACTGTACTTACCACCAAACCTCTCACAGGCAGTTGTTCCTTAGACAATAAACCCAACTCACAACATATATCATCATACATATCATTTCCAAAACATACAACCTTATTTCTTCTGTGATCAAGGCCCAAGATTCACATGCATATAGTACTGGCAGGGCTACTTACTATGCCTTCAATCTTACCCATCTTTTCTATGGTCTAAAAAAGGGTTCACATACCTTGATAGATAGCACTTGCAGCAAGAAGAGTGTCACGATGCATATGAAGTTTACGATTGACACCAGCATTATTTTCGGCCATCCCTTTTAAATCCCACATCAGTTCAAATAATGATGGAAAACCCACAGTTATCTCATCTGTATCCTGAGGAACATAAAACCATAAAAATGAGTTATCAAAAAAGTAAATGGATGCTACTGGTCAGCACAAGCTCCCCCCCCCCCAAAAAAAAAAAAAAAAAAATCTAAGTGTGGGCCAGAGTAAATAAGATGTCTCCCCAGGATAGGTAAAATTAGCAAAAATCTAAATACCGAGAAAAAGAAAAAAAAAAAATCCTTATGAACTGACACACAAACTAGCAAGATGCTAGTCAGTTAAAATGTTGTGCCATCACCATTTTTAAACCCAGCATGTAACCCATAACCCCAGCGTATATTCCTTCTCCTTGATTATTTCCGCTGTGCTTGGAGAATGTGATTTTCCTCTAGTATTCACTTACTCTAAATGGTCTCCTGGGGTGTCCAAATATGACATTTTGCCTTCATTACTAATGGAACTCCACAAAATCTCTACTTAAGCTGCATTACAGGGCAGGGCACCTGGGTGGGAGTGCATGATATTTCTATCCGTCATAGATGTCTCTGGGTAACTGAGGTTTCAGGTGTTTTCTGCAAGATGATCAAAGATGCAGGTGATAGATGGCACCTATATATGCCACTAGAAAGCAACTGCCTATTCAAATGCATGTGGAAAATGTGAAAGTATACACATATAGGCCTCATACTTTTCCATTACAACATACATATATATGGAGAGAAATTATAAGGATTAAACTGATAGCTTAACCTGATCACTACTGAACAATCAACCTGTCTGAGATGAGCGTAAGCATAAATTTACTTCTTAGCTCACAGGGTGAATCTAGCAGAAGTTATCCTAAATTTGGAAATCTGACGGATCCATTCACCATCAATTTGTTAATTCATCTCATGTCCATCTGCCTCTTTCTCTATCACCCCTTCAGTGTGTGGAATTAGATGCCTGTGTAACAACAAACAAGTCACATCACAAGAGCTGAAATGATTTTATGTACGGACTTCGATTATATTTTGGTTGAGTGAAATCTATCTTTCTTTCTTTTTTTTTTCTAATGTTGAAGGCTCCAGTCACAGACAAAAGTCCACATCAAGGCCGGGCCCTAATTGAAATATATAGAGATGGAGAAAGGGGGAAAAACAGACAGGAAAAGTATTTACAAATTTTTGAGAAGGTGAAAAACATGTCTCTTGAAATGAGCCAGGTCATAGTTATTGGGAAAGACA
>JAYMFT010188313.1:0-11911 GCA_038088735.1 Panulirus argus
TGCATCTCTTGCACATTCCATCACTGCCTCCCTGAATACATCCCATTCCTCAGCCACTCCCCTCACTTCACTTGCTCATTATCATTATTGTATGAAAAATTTATTATCATAAATATTATTATCTTTGTCTATCTATCTATCTAAATCTCTGAAGTATGTTCCCAACTGGAACTCCCTCAAGGGAGTGGCCACAGCAGTTTTCTCCATAGGAAGTGAACTCATGTTGCTTCTTAGCCTTTAATGCCTCACCCTTAACTGGCCACTGGCAAAGGGTAACTCTAGTGTAGTGTTTGCAGAGGGTTCTACCTACTAACTACTACTACCTAATGTTCCTGCCTACTACTTCTACCTAATGTTTCTACCTAATGCTCCTGCCTAAAAGTTCCTACCTAACACTTCTATCTACTGCTCCTACCACTTTGCCAAAAGGTAAGGCTAGCAAATAGTACTCATCATAGGAAAATCTACAGTCACGAAGAATGAGCTCTGTGAGTTAAGTGTTGTCAAGTGCTATGTATGACAAGGAGATATTGTATGTCTGTGGACAGATTGCCAATAGTACACGTGTGGGTGAGGCAGAAAAAAAAGACTGGTACTTACGTCAGAGGAATGCAACTTGACAAGTTAAATTTTTTTCTTCCATACATATTCACCATTTCCCGCATTAGCAAGGTAGTGTCAAGAACAGATGACTAGGCCTCAGAGGGAAAATCCTCACTTGACCCATGTCTCTGTTCTTTCTTTTAGAAAATCAAAAATAGGAGAGAAAGATTTCCAGTCCCTAACTCCCATCCCTTTTAGTCACCTTCTATGACACACAGGGAATACATGGGAAGTAGTCTTTCTCCCCTATCCCCTAGGATAATTATCATCATCATTATTACTACTATTTATCTCCTGTATGTCATAAGAGAAAAGTAATGGGTGGGAGCAAGTGACTTTAACTTCCCCCTCTTGTGTTATCACTTTCCAAATACAGGAACAGGAGAAAGAACCAAGCAAGGATATATCCTAAAAGGCTCAGACTGGGGATATCTGAATGTACATGGATGAAAAAGAAAGGAGAGAAACACTAAAACTGGCAAGAGAAACCTTAATGTTATGGCTCTGAGGGAAATTTAACTTGAAGGGAAAAGAGGTAGAGTGGTTTGGAAATGTGAGGGAGGGGGCAAAGTCAGGGGTTAGAGGCAGCAAGAGTGATGGAGGGGGATGGCACTTCAGATGAAGAAACTGTGTTACTTTGTTAAGCAGTGAAGGACAAGTGAACACCAGGGAGGACTACATCAACTTACAAGGAGACCTACACAAACTTCAAAGTTGGTCAGATACATGGTTTATGAAATTCAATCTGAGCAAATGTACAGTAACGAGGATGAGACAAAGTAACAAAAGACCTCAGTATGACTATGTAGCAGAAAGTCAGTTTAAGGATTCTGTATGTGAGAAGGACTTGGGAGTTGACATCATCATAAACCTGTTGCTAAAGTCCCACATTACAAGAACAGTTCATATCCTACATAAGGTCAAAACTTGAATATGCAAATTTGGTCACTGCATCTAAAGAAGCATAAAGAGCTAACAGAGAAGGTTCAGTGGAGAAAAACAAAGATGGTACCAGAGTTAAGAAAGCAGAGTTAAAAAAAGGCTAAAGGTCTTAAATATGCCTACTATGGAAAAGAAAGAGTGAGGGGTGACCTGATCACAACTTTTAGGGTTTCACAACCTTTTAAGATTTTTAAACAGACTGATGAGGTAGACAGTGAACAGTTTTACAAAACAGGTAGGGATAGAACAACAAGAGGACATAACATGAGTTTATGAAGAAACTTTTTAAACCAAAAAAAAAATATCTAGATCTCTAATGCCCATTCCCTCCAAGAATGCCCATCAATGGGGTGACCAGAGCAAAAGAGCCTCCACTTACACCTGACCTTACAAGCCTCCCTCACATACACCATTCTATGCTTTCTTCCCCCCTTTTTTCTCTCTTTTTTTTAGTGTAAGGGTGGTGGATGAATGTAATAAATGAATGAGGGCATGTTTAATGATGAGAGAATACAAAAATTTAAAAAGTTGTATGACAGTAGAGAGTGTTCAAGAGATGGGGCCTCATGAATGTAAAGTACAAAAAAGTGATGTCATTACTAGAAAAATGCAAAAATTCTTCTATGAGGATTTGTCCTGTAAAGATTATCTTCAGATTTGAACTCTTCTCTGCGAATTCCTCTTCCAAGGTCACTTGTCTCTTTGGACAGAAGAGGTACAAGTGAACTTTTCACTAACAATTTCTGCTCAACAATAATGTTCATACCACTCGCTGGATAACAAACATACCTATCTCACAAAAACATACCTATCTCACAAATGCCAATGAAGTTTCTAAAATTTTCATAATTCAATGCAACAGCATTTCCTTTAAACACACATCACACACTTCCTGAACATATTCCAAAAAAAAAATTCTGCAATTGATTTCTAAAAGTCAAAGAGCCTCGTGTTTTGTTTTCTGAGTACATCACAAATTCTTAAACTCTGTCTTTCTAACACCAAAACTACACAAGCCAACATTCCACTTTATCATTTTTCTTCCAAACATTAGCATGTACATTTTTTAAAATAAATCAAGTTCAATCACAATTTTTTCTGATATCCACTACACATTCTTAGAACAGCATTTCCATAAAAGCAAAAAAAATATTACAATGCATTTTGAAAAGTCCCAGGGCACCTAAGCTTGCTTTCAGAATACACTAATGCACAAAAGGGAACTGTGGTTTCGGTGTATTACAAGTGACAACTACAAAATGGATATGAGTAAATTAGGCCTTTCTACATCTGTTCCCAGCATTACCTTGCTAACACAGGAAGAGGTGAACAAGGGGAAAAAACTCTCCAACAAAAGGTCTCTAATCCTCATTGTACACTGTGTGACTTGCTTCTTCTCATTCAAACAGTTACCTCACATTTTGTATCTAGTGTGCCCAAAACTGCATTCAAAGTAAAGTGGCAAATATGTAATTTTTTCTAATCAG
The DNA here is from genome assembly GCA_038088735.1 of Panulirus argus. Classification (NCBI taxonomy): domain Eukaryota; kingdom Metazoa; phylum Arthropoda; class Malacostraca; order Decapoda; family Palinuridae; genus Panulirus; species Panulirus argus. Next base: position 3,033 of record JAYMFT010188313.1, read on the forward strand.
GTACCTGTACTCTACATCTCCTTACCTTCAAAGGAACAAGACCCAGGAACAACATTCCAGATATATGCTAAAGAATGGTGCAAGCTGATTTGGTTAGGATGTGAATATACTTGCAGTTACTTGCTTACAGATACTAGATATTGTAAACTCACTGACCCAGATTCTGCCAGCATGTGTGCATACCAGCTATCAAATTCACTGACTCAGGTAACACAAAATATCAGTATATCAGTTGAAACTTTCTTCCTTGACTCAAATGGTGTTAAAGTTACTGACACAAGTTCTGCTACTATTATCTTATAAGTGTATGAAATACCATTTTCCTCCACTTGTCTTAAGCTATTAAACTCACTGACTCACGGTCTGTCAGCTTATCAATTTACCAGCTGTCATTTGTTTTCACACTCTACATGACATTAAACCCAAATGAATCAGGATCTACTAGGATTTACTTGCACTAATTGTCACTTACTTCCACTTAATACATGATATCAAACTTTGGCTCATAGTGTGTGACATATCTATATCCTACCTTTCAAGTAGTCTTTCATCCTAACTTCAGAATAAATGTGAAGTAATTACTTTCCTTTTTATCTGTATCCAGTGTTCTGTTCCTTGCCTTATAGCAAGCAAATCCAAAATTCCTATAAACGACACAAAATCTTGTCCAATATATTTTTTAACAGTTATATTATTTGGTCCAAATTTTCCCTGAACATTCATAAAAATGGTCTGGAATGTTTCTACACTTTCAGAAAACCTGGTCAGCAATGAATTCCAGTGTTTCTAAAAATGACCCAAAATGCTTTTTGAACAATCATGAACACTGGTTTCGTATGCTTTGGAACATTAACTGAAAAATTAGTCTACAGTATACATGACAATCATCAAATTTCTCGCATATTAGAATAACTAATAAAATCACAATACAGTGCCTGAAAGGAAGCAAAGGACATCAATCACTGATCTCTGGTGCATCTTCAGTTTGCTCTATGCAGGTTTAAAAAGATCTCTATTTTGTCTCGTACACTCTTGTCCAGCATACTTAAAGCACATCAAAGTTATTCCTTCTGTTATCAAAAAGTGTATCAAATGTTTTTCTGGATATGAAAATTTATTGCCATTCATCTAACTAACTTTCTCAAGTCTACATATTTAATTCATGCATTTCCAACATATCACTATGGTCTACACTCATTTGTATAACATGCAAAACTGTGTTTACTGTGTAAGTGTTTCAACTGCTTTTGAATTTCCAATATGCTGCATACGTAATTTCCCAAGTTGGTCTCCATATTGCTGCACATGTAACTTTCAAAGTTGGCCTGGCTTTAATATTCCTAGTTTGCAGTGACATAGAAAATATTCCACTTGTGCTCAATAAGGAATATTTCACTCAGACACACACACCATTCAAAAGCATGTTAGGTGAGCAAATGTTCTCTGGACAACTTTCATCAAGGCAATTAAAACATTTAACTTATATAATATACTACAAAAGTCCCTATATAAATTCTTATAACATTTCACTTATCATTATCATTTGTCCAGGTACTAATATATTTCCTTTCTACCTCCAATTCAACAGAGAATCTTTCACAAACCATCATTATTATTTTCTTCCTCCTTTCATATCATTCTAAACCTCAGGTTCCCTGTTTCATGTGATTATATGTACCAGCTTTCTTTCATATAGTCTAGGAACTGTTTGGGATAAGTTTCCTTATTCTCTGATGCTGTCATTCTGTTAAATCACCATCACTAAGGAATGATATAACGGAAAAATTCACTTTTCTGTGGACCATCAATTATCAGACACTTTATCTATATTTGTCATTAAATAACATCAGCCTCAGTTGAGGCTTGAAACACTGCTCTCAAATTTTGAAGGGTGCAAAACCAGGGAGCAGGTTGAAGCTGCCATCATCTTATTCCAAGAAGATGTTTACATTACCAAAAATCATTGCATGCAACATAAGGGGGTGGAGGTTACACACAGTGTCCCGAGGATGCATAATGTCACACGTATCTGTCAAGATGCTGCTGAAAGTTTGTGAGGTAGATGGCCAATTCATCAACTGTAGGACGCTCACGTGTAGCTGTTGTCCAACAAAATGTCATTGCTTTGAACCTGAAAATAGTAAAATTTTTCCCATGTACCAGTAGCCTATGTGCCATCTGCTTTAGAGTACAGTGTATCATACAGAACCTCTGACAAATAACAAGATCCTGACAAATCTTTATAAACCAAAACATACAAATACGAAAGATCCTTACAAATATCTACATTTCATTCATTACACATACACCTCACTATTCCTAAACTTCCTCCACACTTTTGCACATTAATCTCATGTGACACCTTCTTATACACATACTATGAGATCCCTACACACATCTTTATCTACTGCATCTGTTATCTTTAACTCTGCTCCCGTTGATATGGGGTGAATGACATGCATGCATTCTCTCAATTCATTCACACACATTTTCCAGTGTATCTTTCATCAACTAACCCTCCTCGGTATGTCACTGCTGCAAGCTTTCCATTTCTTGTAAGCTTCCCTCCAATATTTTGACATCTGTATGGCTAGTAAGAGTTACTTGGTGACTATAGGTGCTTATTTCAGAGACTATCACTCTTTGGAAGAAATTCTTAAGTGTAATTATACAGTATATGTAATTGAATGCAAATATGTAAATATATGCATATATAAACAAAATATATGTAAAGAAATTATGTGTACATGATGACTATAAATAGTGGTAAGTGGCATTTAGCTGAAAGTCAGTCATAAGATAAATATCCAAGAATAATTTCCCCACCAGCAATCACCCACTGCATCTGCCCAAATAATTTTGCATTAACCTGTGGGCTATCTAACAACGGGTTATCTCACAGCCATATAAGTTATGGTTAGCTCACTTATCTATACATATTCTTTTAAGTTAAATGTATTTCTTCCATATATAGTGATAAGACCCTTTACTGAATATGCATTAAAGAGGTCATCCCCAATCTTTCTCCATCCCTATCTTTGCTTCCTAAGCTAGTTCTATAGTCTAATAACCACTCAAGATGATGGTGGAGCTGGAGGAACACAAATCCTTGTTTTGTTTCTGCCTTTTAGATATTGAAATTAGAGGAGGGGGTTACAGCCCCCTGTTCCCACCCTCTTTAGTTTCCTTCTACAACATACAGCAAATACAGAGGTAAAATTCTTTCTCCCCTACCCAAGGGATAATATGTATAAACACAGTAATCCCTCGATTTAATGGACCCCCAATATAACAGATTTTGGAATCAATGGACCGTGCAAATAATAATACATTAATCAATAATAATTGAAAAAAATAAAAAAATTTAAAAAATCTCAAATGCCGCACCATGTGCATTTCATATCACACTTGTTTTTGGTAGCATGGGTTATACTCGCTTTGGTGATGTGGTGGGGTGAGAGAAATGCAGATTTGGTGGCAAACATTGTACAGAATCTACAGTTTTGACAGAGTCTTAATCACAGAGTGAGAACAGAAGAACAAGACTCCAGCTTATATATATGTCGTCATTGGCCTTCACCCTTTTGGGTACCTGGTGTGACCTCCCTAATGGTTGCACCTGGCATTTGACCTTGCCGCCTCTGCCATGTTCCACCTGGCCGCCCCTGCCATGACTGACCTCGTCATCTCCATCAAGCTTGATCTCGCCACCTCTGCTGCGATGATCTGTCTCATGGCCACTCCTACAAGGCACACAAAGCCCTCCCAGAGATTCATGTTTTCTTCTGTCGCTATGTAAACTGCCTCAATCATTTCTTACTTTTCTTGAACTGCCCTTGCTTAATATTTTCATCCCATTCCAGTTCGGCAGGTGCCCTTTTTCCTCTGCAGGCACCACCAGTGAATTAAGGTTCTGTGAGTGTTCATACTACAGAGGCATAAGTTTGTTGAGTATTCCTAGAAAACTGTATGGGAGGGTATTGACTGAGAGGGTGAAGGCATGCACAGAGCATCAGATTGGGGAGGAGCAGTGTGGTTTTAGAAGTGGAAGAGGTTGTGTGGATTAGGTGTTCATGTTAAAGAATGTATGTGAGAAATACTTAGAAAAACAGATAGATTTGTATGTAGCATTTATGGATCTGGAGAAGGCACATGATAGGGTTAATAGAGGTGCTTTGTGGAAGGTCTGAAGATTATATGTGTAGGAGGCAAGCTGCTAGAAGCAGAGAGGAGCTTTTATCATGGGTTTCATGCATGTGTATGAGCAGGAAAAGAGGAGAGTGGTCGGTTCCCAGTGAAGGTCAATCTGCGGCAGGGGTGTGTGCTGTACCCATGGTTGTTTAATTTGTTTATGGATGGGGTAGTTGGGGAGGTAAATGTAAGTGCTTTGGAGAGAGGGGAGAGTATGCAGTCTGTTGGGGATGAGAGGGCCTAGGAAGTGAGTCAATTGTTGTTCACCAATGAAACAACACTGGTGGCTGATTCAAATGAGAAACTGAAGAAATGTGTGAAAGGAGAAAGTTGAGGATAAATGTGAATAAGAGCAAGGTTATTAGGTTCAGCAGGGTTGAGGTTGTCGACAAGTTAGGAGGGATGTAAGTTTGAATGGAGAAAAATTGGAGGAGGCGAAGTGTCTTAGATATCTGGGAGTGGACTTTGCAGCAAATGGAACCATGGAAGCGGAAGGGAGTTATAGGGTGGGGGAAGGGGCAATGTTTCTGGGAGTGATGAAGAATGTGTGGAGATAGAAAATGTTATTTTGGAGAGCAAAAATGGGTATGTTTGAAGGAAAAGTAGTTCCAACAATATCATATGGTTGTAAGGTATGGGATGTACAGAGGAGGGTACATGTGTTGGAAATGAAATGTTTAAGGACAATATGTGGTGTGAGAAGGCTAGATCGAGTAAATAATGTAAGGGTAAGAGATATGTGTTGTAATTAAAAGAGTGTGGTTGAGAGAGCAGAAGAGGGTGTGTTGAAATGGTTTGGACATATGTAACAAATAAGTGAGGAAAGGTCGACAAAGAGGATATATGTGTCAGTGGTGGAGGGAACAAGGAGAAGTGGGAGACCAAACTGGAGGTAGAAGGACTGAGAGAAAAAGATTTTGAGTGATTGTGGCCTGAACATGTAGGAGGGTGAAAGGCATGCACAGATTAGTGAAATGGAATGATGTGGTATACTGGGGTTGGCATGCTGTCAATGGACTGAACCAGGGCATGTGAAATGTCTAGGGTAAACCATGGAAAGGTCTGTGATGCCTGGATGTGGTTAAAGGGCATTGGTTTCAGCACATTACACATGACACTAGATAATGTGTGAGCAGATGTGGCCTGTCTTCGTCTGTTTCCTGGCACTACCTCACTGACACGGGGCAGTGATCAGCTGTGGGGGAAAAAAAGTGCATATGTTATCTCTTTTTCTTTCCTTCATGCATTTGTGCTGTTTCCTGTGGATGAAGGTGAGTAAGCATGAATATGTATGTGTATATTTGTATATGTATCTATGTATATATAGGTATATGTATGCATATGTGTGTATATGTATTTTCAATGGGGATAGGGAAAAAAGAATACTTCCCACGTATTCCATGTGTCGTAAAGGGTGACTAAAGTGGGAGGGAGCAGGGGGATGGAAATAATCCCATCCTATTTTTACTTTTCCAAAAGAAGGAACAGAGAAGGGGGCCAAGTGAGGATTTTCCCTCTAAGGCTCAGTCCTCTGTTCTCCACGCTACCTAACTAATGCGAGAAATGGTGAATATGTATATAAAAAAAAAAATGTGTGTATGTGAGTGGATGTGTCTTTCTTTGTCTGTTTCCTGTTTCTACCTTGCTGATGTGGGTAATGGCGATCAAGTATGAAAAAAATACATATATCTCTGAGGTAGGGGAGAAAGAATTTTACCTCCATACAACCCCATGTATCTCAGAAGGCAACTAAAGGGGGCATTAGCAGGATGCTGGAAACCCTGCCCCTCCATGTATTTCATTTCTGAAAAAGAAAATTGAAAGAGGAGCCAGGCAGGGAGTGCTCATTCAGATTGGTATGTGTAAATGTGTGTGGATGCAACCAAGATGAGAAGAGAGGAGAAACAGATAGTATGTTTGAGGAAAGAAACCTGGGTGTTCTAACTCTGAGTAAAACGTAGCTCAAATGGTAATGGGGAAGAATGGTTTGGAAATGTCTTTGAAGTAAAGTCAAAGGTTGGCGAGAGGACAAGAGTTAAAGAAGGAGTAGCACTACTACTGAAGTAGGACTTGTAGGAGAGTGTGATAGAGTGTAAGGAAGTAAATTCTAGATTGATGTGGGTAAAACTGAAAGTGGAGGGTGATACATGAGTGAATATTGGTACATATGCACCTGGCCATGAGAAGAAAGATTATGAGAGGCAAGTGTTTTGGGAGCAGCTGAGTGAGTGTGTCAGCAGTTTTGGTTCAAGAGATTGGGTATTAGTGATGGTGATTTAAATGTGAAGGCAGGTAATGTGGAAGTTGAGGGTAAAATTGGTGTGCATAGGGTATTCAGTGTTATGAATGGATATGGTGAAGAACATGTGAAGTTGTGTTGAAAAAATACCAGTGATTGGGAATACCTGGTTTAAAAAGAGACATACTCACAAGTATGTGTATGTGAGTATGGGAGATGGTCAATGGGCATTATTAGATTATGTACTAACTGATAAGCGTGTAAAAGAAAGACTTTTGGATGTAAATGTGTTGAGAAGGGCAACTGGTGGGATATTTGATCACTATCTTGTGGAGGTGAGGGTGAAGATATGTAGAAGTTTTCAAAAAAGAGGAAACAATGGCAATGTTGGAGAGAAGGTGGTGAGAGTAAGTGAGCCTGGAAAGGAGACTTGTGTGAAGAAATACCAGCAGAGATTGAGTTTAGAATGGCAAAGATGAGAGCAAATGAAGTAAGGGGAGTGGGTGAGGAATTGTATTTGAATTTAGAAAGAAAGGGGGTGACTGTGTTGTTGATTGGATGGTCAGAATATTCAAAGTATGTATAGATCATGGTGAGGTGCCTCAGGATTAGCAGAATGCATGTATAGTGCCACTGTATAGATGCATATGGAATAAAGGAGTGTTCAAACTGCAAATATAAGTTTGTTGAGTATACCTGGTAAATTGTATGGGAAGGTATTGATTAAGAGGGTGAACTTATGTACAGAGCATCAGACTGGGGAGTAGCAATGTGGTTTCAGAAGTGGTAGGGGATGTGTTGATCAGGTGTTTGCTTTGAAGAATGTGTGAGAAATACTTAGAAAATCAGATGGATCTGTATGTGGCATTTGTGGAGGGAAAGAAGGCATATGATAGAGTTGCTCTAGGGAAGGTCTTAGGAATATATGATGTGGGGAGTAAGCTGCTACAAGCAGTGAGAAGTTCATATTAAGGGTGTAAGGCATGTGTACGAGTAGGAAGAGAGGAGACTGAATGGTTCCTAAAGAAGGCCTGTCTGTGGCAGGGGTGTGTGATGTCACCAAGGTTTAATTTGTCTATGAATGGGATGGAGAGGGAGATAAGTGCAAGAGTCTTGGACCAAGGAGCAAGGATGCAGTCTGTTGGAGATAAGAGGGCCTGGGAAGTGAGTCTGTTGTTGTTTGCTGATGATAAAGCACTGCGGCTGATTCCAGTGAAAAACTGCAGACGTTGGTGACTAAGTTTAGAAGAGTATGTGAAAGGAGAAAGTTGAGAGTAAATGTGAATAAAAGCATGATCATTAGGTTCAGCAGGATTGAGGGACAAGTTAGTTGGGAAGTAAGCCTAAATAGAGAAAAACTGGAGGTGAAGCATTTTAGATATATAAGAATTGACTTGGCAACAAATGGAACCATGGAGACGGAAGTAAGTCATATGGTGGGGGAGGAGGCGAAAGTTCTGGGAGCGATGAAGAATGTGTGGAAAGAGAGAATGTTATCTCGGAGAGTAAAAATGGGTATGTTCGAAGGAACATTAGTTCCTAAACCATTATATGGATGTAAAGCATGGGATATAGATAAGGTTATGCAGAGGAGGGTGGACGTGTTGGAAATAAAATGTTTGAGGACACTATGTGGTGCAAAGTAGTTTGATTGAGTAAGTAATGAAAGGGTAAGATAGATGCCTGGAAATGGAAAGAGTGTGGATGAGAGAGCAGAAGAAGGTGTGTTGAAATGGTTTGGGCATAGGGAGAGAATGAGTGAGGAAAGGTTGACAAAGAGGATATATGTGTCAGATGTGGAAGGAACAAGGAGAATCAGACCATATTGGAAATGGAATTACAGAGTGAACAAGATTTTGAGCGATCAGGGCCTGTAAATGCATAGGAGGGTGAAAGGGTCTGAGTAACACCTGGACTCTTTCAAAGGAATTATACATGGGGTAATTATATATAAATAAATAAATGATCAAAAAATTCCATAATATCTGATTGAGTTGGTATGTACTCCCTTACATTCATACTTTTAATCATCTTTACATCAATTTCCTAAACATGCCTAAACTAACAGTCATTTTTTGAATAAGACAAATACACTGTTCTTCAACTAAATACTCACAGTTCATCAGGGCAGTTGATAGGTTGAGCAAGGCGTACACCCTGACGCAGGACGGCTGACATCTCAAATGGGTCTATTTCTTGGTATGGCTGCTGGCCCAAAGTCATCACTTCCCACAGTAACACACCCCAAGACCACTGTTTAAAAAAAAAAAAAGAAAAATGAGAGTAAATGTGAATATGAACAAGGTCATTAGGTTCAGCAGGGTTGAGGGACGAGTAAGTTGGGGAGTGAGTTAAATGGGAAAAAATTGGAAGAAGTGAAGTGTTTTAGATATCTGGGAGTGGACTTGGAAGCAAATGGAACCATGGAAGCGGAAGTGAGTCATAGGGT
>JAYMFT010188324.1:0-11911 GCA_038088735.1 Panulirus argus
GCAGTTGTGTGAATGTTTTCGGTGGGCATCGGACCCCATGTGATCCACTGGACGTGAATGTCATGCATCCATCACCAAAGACACGCATCCCTTCACTTTTTGTTATAAAGACAGTGTTTAGATTAATAAGATTTTAAAAAGTATTTATCCCCATTGTCGATCAGCAGGATTATATCATTTCTTCCGCCTAAAATTATCTGAGACACGAGTCTATCAAAGCGTCATTCTGGTTTTCATCCCTTATAATATGTTATTCAGGTCTGTACGATATGTTTCTTGTAGCAGCAGTTTATTAATACTATCATTATCATCATTACTATTATCATTATTATTAGCAGAAGTAGCATTATAATTATTATTATAATTATCATTATTGCTGTTATTATTAGTATTATCATTAAAAACTTTTGCGTTGCTGAACTACCGCAAATTTATGGGCGAAAGTCGCTGCTCTGAGGTTGTGTTTTAAAAAGATTATGTGCAGTGAATGTGGAAAGGAAATTTTCAGCTGCAAGAACAAGTCCGACTTACGAATTTAATCGGTTCGACTCGTTTGCAGGGGAGGGGAGGGGAAGTCACATTATATATCAACATTGATTTTCTTTTTCTTTACGGAAATAATTCAGTGTTAAGCAAAAAGTGTGACTCCAGAAGGACACAGGGAAGTGTGTGTCAGACTACACACAGAGGCAATGAAAACTGTGGCCATATCTCAGGACACGTAACAAGGGACAATACTGCTGTTGCTTTAGCTTATGCGCTAAATCAGATTGTTAACGTAAAATCGCATCATCACTGTGTGTAAATTTCATGAACGTGAAAACTGTGACTTTGGTACAGTTGTACACGGGTCGCTCTGAGTAAAGCGACTTAGTTTTGCATACCGTCCATAACGTCGGCAAATCTGGCAAACAATTCCTTGTCTTAATAGATAAAAAAGACCATATAAACGCACGTAAAGTAGTTAAAGTAGTTCATTACGTGTCCCCGTAGAGGGAGAAATGTTAAGTGAAGAGTGGATGTTAAAATGATAAGTACATTATGAAAGGTAAGTAGCTTGTAAACCGGCACGACCCGTGGGGGATATTATCGTCCAAGCGTGAATGCTGATGTAGGGCCGCACAATACCACCTTACGACCTACGTCTCAGAATTGCTGGTCTTATGTTCTCTCAGATTTCGAGCAAAATGTATTTCTTCCAAACATATGTCATCCACCCAACTTCCTTTCTTTGCATCTTTTCTCCAGTTTTTAACTCACCATTTTCCTATTATCTTTTTTATTCAAGGCTTGGCCTCGCTGAGGACATAATGTCCGTGAATGGAACCTTTTTTTAATAAGATTATTAATCTTTAGAATTTGGTTATGTCTGAGGCGTACGAGTGATTATATGGAAATACTGATAAAAGAAGAGTTCAAATGAAAATAAAAGAACCTGAATATAAGAAAATGTCTTTCCTTAAAATTCATTCACGGATGGAATTACTGACGATTTCAATAGTTTATTGCCGTAACGCACATGTGAAAATCTTGATTTTGCGTTGTATGAATCTGACGATGAAGTTTATTAGATAGAATAAAAAAAAAAAGAATCCCAACTTTAGTTGAGTCTGGTCATTTGGAGACAAAGTGGTGGGAGAGTTTAGATAATATGGGAGAAGGTGAGAAAGTTTCAAGCTCGCGAAGTAAGATAGGCTTCGGCACGTAGTAGTGGTACAAGGGTTAGAGTTACTGGCGTAGCCATGAGGAAGTCAGGATATATTGGACCAAACTGTTGAAGACAGCCTGGGTAATACTGTGTAAAGTGAACGTGAAGCTTAAAGGAAAAGTTTTGGTGAGAGACAAGACGCTTGAGGTGCTATGAACAAATTCGGTAATATGGAAACCTAGCTATCAATAGCGTTTACATATTTTTTCTTTTTACGTAGTAGCCTCCAGTCTCGGACAAAAGGTCACATCAAAGCCGGGGCTTAATCGAAATGCAGAGAGGGAAAGGGAAAAAGAAGAGACAAGAAGTATGTACGAATTTTGGAAATAAGGTAGAGAGAACGTAGGGGAAGAAACAGTTATTAAATCGGCCCACCCTTGAGTTGCCAACGGCCACACAGTAATCATGTGACGCAGCAGCTTACCGAGTATTGCTAGTGGTGGGAGCACACAAGAGCCAGCTCTTGGGAGCAAAAGCCAAAGTAATACCTATAAAAGAGGGAAAGTGAACAAACATTGTTGCTAAGGGCAAGGGGGTCAAGTTTGGAAGTTAGCCTGGGACAGTTTATAAGTAGGACCGCTTTCGACTCAACTCTATCGAGTAAGGATACAGAGCTAGAACCACCCCAAATGCGGGAGCAGTACTAAATACAAGGACGAATCAATCCCTTGTATAAACGGAGCAATTCTTCAGAAGAAAAAAATCGACATGGTATGATAAAAGGATGGCAAACTATCAAGGATGATATCTTGAAGCTTAGTTTCTAGGTAATGTGTGCATGCTGGCCTATTTTCTATCTGTATATTGAGCATTTTTTTATGTGTGTCTGTGTGAATAGGCTTAGTTAAGTTTTATCACAAGAGTAAGTAGTCAGAGGAGAGGTCATTTACTGTGTTCCAAGTGGTCCCTGTGTACAGTGTTGGAGTGCTTGCACTGGGAGAGGGTGCTTTGAATGTTTACTTCCTGGAGGTTATGGTATACTGAGAACTCTGAGTAGTGTTTTGCAGGAGCTGGAGACGTGTAACGGAGGTGATGCCAAATAAGACAAATGTTACATCTTGCTGAGGAGATTTTTCTGGTGGTAGAGGTTTGGTAATATGGGCAGATATACTTCGGGGGTCCGGGATGTAAGCTTACTTTAGTAGTTGTGGATGATAGCTGTAACATCACCCACTAATGGTGAAAAAGTGTGAGCATGTAAAGTGTTTGGGTTTAAACCATGGTTCAACACAGCCTTAGGCTCCCGTCGGTGCAGGAGAAGGTGAGAAGGGGTGTCTTAGGGGCAGGGATGTGGCTGTTGGCAGACGGTCCTGACGGTTGAGGGTTACCGACGTATCTGTCCTTACACCTCTGTAGGTAGAATCTCAGTAGCCAAGTGTCGTTCCGCTGAGGTGAATCACTGAATCTTTATGTAGCTTTGTGGTATCTTCCTTCTGATTGATCATATGAAATGTTGTGGTGTCGTCTGCAGGATGGACACACTTCAAACGAAGTTTGGAAGTAAAGAGGAGAAAGAGTTATAGTCCAAGTGTTAATCCTTGCGGTATTCCTGATGTCACATATGATCAGTTACTTAACTCTTGAAGAGGGTGTTACAGATTTTCCTGGTGATGATTAAACCTCGACGTTGATGGCTTTAATAAATCTGGCAGTTGACGGGTCTAAAGCCCAACTAACCAACCAACCAACCCACTGTAACATTCGCTGTTAAATTATTCTAACTCTCTCGGTTAGAGAGTTTGAAATTCAGTCTGTTATCCAGTCGCATAAAGCACATGGCTACATTTGATTGGAGCTTTATGTAGCTTGGTCATATGCTCTTAATGGAGTAATAGAAATAAAGTAAATGGAATTACCATAGCCTATCACTATGGATCATTTACCCAACACATTCAACAGTTGAATAGATGACTACCTCCCAGAAATAAAACCACAGAGTCTACCAAGACAAAGTTGTTCATTTTTCATAGATATGATGCCAGGTGCTACTGTACAACGCCTTGAATACTTTATATATCTGGTCGGTATGTGTCTTTTTCTGGTAGCTCGAGTGCACCGTGGAATTTCATTTAAGGTTTATTTCTGTGCTCATGTAAGTTTAAGAATACTTCTCAATTCATATTTTGTATACGTCTTAAAACCATCAAAGTTTTCTGTTTCGCAACAGATTTTAGTTCTGTTAACAGATTTCAGACCAATGTAACAAAAATCTAGAATTCTGACATATTCTTTTTCAGAGTTAATAATAAAGCCTGGTAAAAATATGTACAGGCATGTTTGACCTTCTCCTGACTAGCTGTATTTGTGACATGCATATTTAGACAATTGTCCAGTAAACATTCTCTTTAACCTTGAACTGCTGTGAGTTTGTTTCTTAACTTTTGCCATCCAATGCTCTCCAGTTTATATCTAGATGATATACGTATATCTCCCATCAACATTATATGTAGATAATACATATTTGTGGCTCCACTGATAAGTTTTGAATGACTGGATATTTTCACAAATGATTACCATCTGTTGATGGGGTAATATGAATGTTTGAATGGTACGATTTTAATGTTGAATAAGAGCCCACAAGACAAATCGTGAGTGAACCACGAGAAACGTTTGACCATCACCCCTTATAATGATAAAACAAAATGGCGTCCAAGATGAGGGTAGAGCACGATCCAAAAGACAGAAAGGCAACCAAGTCTGGGAAACAAGTTCAGAAATAACTCCACCTCGATGCGCCAGTCACCTACCATGATGTCCCAACAGCAGTTCTTCCTACATCATCATCATTATCATCATCATCATCATAATCATCGTCATTATCATATTTCTTACATACTGTCTATACAAATGTACCAACTTTTTGTTTTTTATAATTATATGACTGTATTACGTTTACTTTCAATTCTCATGTTAATCAGTATTCCCTTTTCACATTTTACCGTCCGTGGTCCACAGAATGACATTTACTCTGACGTACTGAAAAGCTTGATGCTCAATATCAGAGTCGTGGCGAAGGGTTTGGTAGAAGCTTTGCATCAGGTGAAATGGGGCAAGGATTGGATGGGAGTGGATTGGATCGTAGTGATTTTTTTTCAAGAAAGGGAGTGACTGTGTTGTTGATTGGTAACATTCTGGTATATGAGGTACCTCAGGACTGGAAAAATGCTTTATGGAGCCATTATATAAAGGCATGGGCGGCGGCAGGGGAGGGGACAGGAGATAATAGTGAATGCTTGAATTATAAAGGCAGAAGTCTGATGAGTATACGCTAGTTGTAAGATGTATGGGAAGGTGGTGACTGAGAGGCCCATGGCATGCACACAGCACCAAACTAGGAAGGAGGAGTGTGGCTTTGGGAGTGGTAAAGGATGCGAGGAGCAGATGTTTGCTTTGGATGTGTATGAGAAATACCTGGAGAAAGAGGGTGTATTTATGGACCTAGAGGAAACGTATTATAAAATTGACAGAGGTGCTTTGGGAAAGGTACTACGAATATATGGTGTGGGAGGAGAGCTACTAAAGACCGTGAGGAGTGCTTATCGGGATACCAAGGCGAGAGTGCGATTAGGAAGGGTAGAGGATGAGTGGCTCGAGGGTGGGTCTTCATCAAGAGTGTGTGATATCATCATGGCTGGTTAATCTGTATATGGGTAGGGTGGTGAGAGAGGTAAGTGCGAGGGTCATAGAGACAAAGGCAGGTCTACGGTATCATGAGGAAGGCGGGAGGGGTACTGGAAGGGGAATTAGTTGCTGATTGCAGACGCTTGCGTCGAACTTTAGGTGAGTGTGTGAATGTGAATAGAACTAAGGTAAGGGGGCTTAGCAAGGGCTACACAGGTTGTGTTGCGTGAGAGCTTGATTGGGGGTAAGCCTGGAGGAAGTGGAGCGCTTTAGATTACTGGCAGTGGTTGGAAATATGGGAACTGAAGTGAATCATAGGATGGGAGCGAGGGAGGGTAAAGGTTCTGGGTGCACTGAGGAACGCGTGGATGAAGTCACTGCTTGTGTTGGCAGAATTGGGTACGTTTGACGGTACCATAATCCTGACATTGTCGTATGGATGTGTCTTGAGCCCTAAATGCAAAGGCACGGAAGAGGGCGAACGCGTGGAAAATAAGATACCAGGGTACAAAGTGCGAAGTGAGTAGAATTGATCGTGTGAGGAATGACAGGGTGAGAGAGATGCGAGAGCAAGCTCAGCACGACAGGGAGAGCTGACTAGGGTGTGCTGGGTCTTGCACTCACCCCACTGCTCTCTTTCACACACTCTCACACAGCTCATTCCTCATCAGAAGAGTCACCCAGACTTCCGAACCCCAACGAACATTCCTGATCTACTTCACTCCCTTGCCCATCGACTCCGTTTGGTCCAGAGCCTGCGCGACCAGATTTCCCTCATCAAACGTAGTACCTCTCTCTCTCTCTCTCTCTCTCTCTCTTATTCTGGCTACACCCATGCATCTGAGCCTTCGAGACAAAAGCCCCTGCAAGTTTCATCCTCTGCTTCCGTTCTGATAAGGTGATGAAACAAGCGGGGAGGACTTCCAGACTATTCTCCCACCGCTGTTGGTCGGTTCATAAGACATGCATCAGATACGTGGGTAGTTTTATTTCCAGCTAACCCCCACGGATAAAGGCTGATATCAAGAATCCATTAAGGGTCTTTGGAGGTCACGATGTATGGAGTTAACTGCACATGGTAAGTAGATAGAATGCACATTTACATATCACACTTACGGGCATCTGGTAATTGATTATGAGAAAGTAATCGTTCATTACACTCGAAACTCGGATGAGGCAGATGTTCTCTTCACTAAATAGATATGAATATAGAGCAAAGCATATGAACTTCACTTGTCAAGATGGCAAGCAAGTCACAAAGTTGAGTGTAACTCTTAAGGACAGCCCAAGTGTGCAGAGACTAAAGGAAAGACCCGGTGACCTTCACTTCACAAGCCAAAAATATCACCACGTGTCTCTCTCCCCAGTCGTACAGGTATTTCGGATATTTTTCTCAAGGTTTCCAGACAATAACACGGGCATTCTATTTTATGCCACCTCACGACTTTTGAAAGAAATAACTGCATAACACATTCTTTTTCAAGTGTCTTACATCAGTGTTCCTGCACTTCAGCCACTGGTTTATACTTTATTGCTGGAAGTTTGAAGTTTTCAAACCCAGGTGTGCATCCTTCACTGAATCTTCCATAATCACCTGAATTTCCTCAGGTGGTCTATACACTACCTGTAACTCTTTCTCTCTTATACTGCCTCAGTGCTATGTGCAGCAAGATCAGTCTTTTCTTGACCTGAAGGATTCCCTGAATGCCAATGTTCAAAGTGCGAACACGCCACCAGATCAACCACCGTCTTGTTGCTGGTCCTACATCAAGTGTTAGAATATTCTGTGCGTTCGCAACATTCTCTATTCCTCCACCTCTCCTTTTGCAAGACAATAATGTTTGCCATGATCCTCTCCTGGTCTTGGGAGGCTAGTGGCGTGCAGGCTACAGGGAACATAGGATTACAGCAGCTTCTTCAGAAGCGTGGGTTTCCTATATACCCTGAGGGTCCACAAAGTACAAGCGGTCTCGGAGTGTCATTGTGTGCAGTATGTGGGCCAAGCGGAAACCAGCGGTTAACTGTGCAGAATTTCCACGAGAGAAGCTGTTCTGGAAGGAAGTGAACAGTGTGAGGAGAGCAGGAGAATGCAAGGGAGCGGAAGTAAAGGAAGAGAATGGGGAAGTGGTGACAGACGAAGATGATGTGAAAAAGAGATTGGCTGAATGTTCTAAATGACCGCTTAATGCGCTGCATGACAGGGAAGCGGATGTGGTGTGTCTGGGAGGAGATAGCATGCAGAGTGAGGGAGTCATGACGATTGGGATGGTGAGAAGGAAGGGAAGTAGTGAAAGCCTTGAGGATGATGGAATGCGAGGAAGCATCAGATGTGTCTGAGATTGCAGATCAGCATCTCAAGGAAGAGGGGTGACGGTGCTGCTGATTCGCTAATCAGGCTTTTCAATGTTCAGGTCTGCTGAGCATATTTGGAAAGGTGTGTGGATGAGTGCTGTCGTGTACAGGTCAGTTCACTGGGTAGAAAGCTTTGTTTCAGGGGATGGAGAGAAGGTGTAGACCTAGTGTTTGCTTTGAAGAATGTTTGAGAGATAAATAGAGTGAGATAATGTCTCATATGTGGCATTTATGGATCTGGGGAAGACATATAATAGAAATAACGGGTAATGGAAGGCGTTAATGATGAATGGTATACATGGAAAGTTGATAGATGTAGCGAGGAATTTTTACCAGGAGAGTAAGGCATGTATGTAGATTGGAAAGAAGAGAGGTGAGTGGCTCATGGTGAACGCGGGTAACTGCCGAGGATACGTCACCATCGCTTGACGGAGTTTACCTGCAGGTACCACAAGAAATCAGCACATTCGTGCAACACTCCGGTAACACTTTACATCGTGTTTGATAAATACTTTACACTTTATCTGTTCAATTGTTCAAACATGAATCACATCCAGGATGCAAAGGCATTGAAATACAAATGAGGTTTAGTTTAATGCAGGTTGTAAGATGCGATGCTTAAACGTAGAACCCGTTGTTGTCTTTGCACAAACGAGTTTTCCAACTAGTCATTGAGCTTGCACGGTGTCATGGTGTTTTTGGTGTTATTTTATCGAAAATAGGTTCACTATTAAAATTTGATATTGGATCCCAAATTTCAAAAACTCGGCAGTTATAATGACAGAAGGATGACATCTGCATTGTAATTAGAATATATCCGGTTTATAATGTTTTTTTCTCTGGGAAAAGGTAGCATATGGGTAAGAGGGGCTCCTTTAAGATTCGAGGCGACCGATGTCATCAATAATCATATTTAGATTTTTTTTTTTATAAACGCTGTCTTTGATGTTTGTTCAAAGACATATCATATTTCTTGCCGCATTGTTCATCAGCAAACCTGTGGGCAGAGCGCATTCGTTGAACAGTAGTGCAGCTCCCTGCCGTCCATGAACAAAAGGCAAAACGGTTATGGCCTGAGGAGAGGTGCTTGTCTCCTCTGCCAGCTTAACCTTAGTCGTACTGTAGGTGTAGTACATTGGTTGGCACTCACGAGGTAGCCCAGCCTGTGTCTATCGCTCGGTGTGGTTACACAAGTAGGCTGCCTACTGCAGTACTCTTCATCATCGTCCTACATGTACCAAGGCGATAGATACGACGTATGTGACTTCAGCGAGTCACAAGCAAATCCTAAGGTTGAAAGAGTACTTCTAGCGACAACCGGCAACCCGCTTCACCTGTCCAGAGCTCCTACGAGGCCCAACGGCGGCTCAGGTGAGGCGGGGAGTTGGGTGCTAACCTCGGCCGCGCTCGGAGCTACGTTACGTGTCTCCGACTGTCGCTGGTTCCTTACGTGCCCTCGTCGTGCCCGTGATCAGTGCGTAACTTTAGATATACGGTGGAAATTGTGACCGAACGGATGATGAGAGCCCATCGTGTGTAGTAGTGTCCCGGTGCACAGTGGGGGGAAGACGCGATCTTGATAAAATTGGTTCATATCTTGTGGCATCTTCCCTGGCCACTGGTGGGTGAAGGACAGGGGTGGGGGCCGAAGCCCCTGTCTGTACGCAGTGCCCCGAGAGATAAGCCTCGAGATATTTCCGCCCAGTGATCCTGGAAACATCTACTGAGTCTTGTCAGTCCGAGTGGAACTCGTACGTACCCAGGTCAAGTTGACGTGTTGGAGGGTGACGCTCTCGCCCTCGGGTGAAACTGTGTTCGAAGTCTCGTCGAGCGACGCTCCGTTCGCAACGTTATGTGTGTGCGTAGATCCGAAAATACCAGTGATAAGTGATACATTGAAGTGTTCGTTGTATATTTCCTTGAATCAAAATACCCTGACCGTACCGCTCTAGGAGCCAATCTTTGATTGAAAAGTAGAATAATATCCAAGCACACAGAAACATGTCACATCTGTATGAAAAACTTCCCTAATTTGCCCATAGAGAGTGAACTAAAGGCTGAAATCTGGATGAGGCGATGGCCAAGTACCGCTAGGTGTGAGTGAGACAGCAGCAGCAGCAGCAGCAGCAGCAGGAGCAGCACCACCATGCCTGCCACTGCTGCCACGGCAGACAGATTCCAGCACTACAAGCGTCCTGGCTCAAGGCGCTCTCGGGTCAACTACAACTACAAGGTAACGCTCTCCTCTCACTCTCAGACCCAGACACACTATACCGCCTGTTGTACATTATTGTTGTTCTTGTGTCACTTTCGTAGAATCTGTCACCGTTAAACTCCGGGACCTAAGCTGTCTGTCTGGTGCCACTTGTGGCACAGCTGACCATTGCTATTTCTCTCCCGATCCAAGGGTGAGCGTCGCTCCTGGAGGGAGGCAGGACAATCTGGTGACCCCGGCGGGCGCTCGCCTGACGCGCAGGGGTCAACTCTGCCCAGCACCAGAGAACACAAGTCGAGCCTTTGTTGCTCGTGGCTGATAAATTCGTGATATTTCTGGCTATACGATACATCCAAGTTGACCGTTATTGTGTATCATTGTGGCATAACCTGTCGCCATTATGACATGACCTATTGCCAGCATGGCATAATCTGTCATCATGACATGATCTGTTGTCCTCATGGCATGACCTGTTACCATTAGTAATGCTGACCACCTCTGTTATCCATCACAGACGGAGAACAGTTATAAATGGAAAAAAAGGAAAGCTTGGGGTGACTATGTGTCTAGAGTTTATGGAGGAGGATATGAATCGTTGCTGACGGTAGTGGTACCAGCATCAGTCACCACAATGGTGAAAATCGATCTGGACCATTAGGTTCTGGTAGGACGTCTGGCTTCCGTGCCAACACTCCCTCCAGCCTCGCGACCACTTCAAGAACTACCCAAACATTACCAGGAAAGGTCTCGAGCTGTTGCGTAGGCTGAGAGTTGTGTTGGTCAGGAGGGACGTGGGTCAATGGTGCTCATATTATTCTATTCATCTATGAAATTAGCTTTCGTGTTAGCGGTGGACGCAGCGTGGGCGTGGTGTGTTGTGGGCGTGGTATGCTGTAGGATAGTATGTTGTGGGCGTGGTGCGTAGTGAGGGTGGTATGTAGTGGCGTGATTTACCGTGGGCGTGTTGTGTTGTGGGGGTTGCATTGTGGTCATGGTGTGCTGTGAAGTGGTTATTGTGGGCGAGGTTGTCGCGCGCGTTCCGATTGTGGCGCGTTGCAGGAGGGCTGTTGGCAGGTGTGATGTGGGGTGTGGTTGCTGTGGGCGTGGTTGTTGTGGGCGAAGTGTGTTGTCGATGTTCATTTTCCGCCCCATTTGGCGAATATTGCCGTTAGGACTGGCGTGAAATTTTCTAATTCCCCAGGTAATGACTTATTGATCGTATTAGAGGGTTTGGCTTCCTCTTTCGCAAATTCCAATTAAGGTGACCAATTGAACACTTAATTACGTATTGATTAGAGGGTAGCTTGCGCGAGGTGGGGGGGCGGGGCGGCTAAGCGACGTGCTTTACTAATATGCAAGCGGTAATTCGACTGGGAATGAGCCTAATATCCTGTACCATTTTGCCAGAGAGAGAGAGAGAGAGAGAGAGAGAGAGAGAGAGAGAGAGAGAGAGACTCTCTACTACGTTTGTTCATTCTATCATTTCGCTTTATGTCTCACCTTCACCGCCAATAAACTGGCGCCCTTCAGATTTCATTACCAGACCCCCAGTAATACGGCGCATCTGTCCTCGAGCCTCAGGTCCTGGGGCTGAGCGAGGGAGGCGACTCGGGAAGACTCCCCAAACCCCTACATGTTATGCTCTCTAGAATGACTTTACGAGCCTTGAAAGCACAACGTTACGACCCTTTAAAAAGGTACGGGGGTTTGGCCTGTGGCGTTATCCTTAATGATCAGGTTCGAGGTCAAGGATTGTACCGTCGTAAGGTCAAGGGGCTAATGACATCGGACAGGATTGAATCACGACCTACTAAGGATTTCACCTCCGTACAGTCAGTTTCATACAACTGGTAATGTTATATGTTTTCCCAATTTTTCATAATGAAACTGAACACTGAGAGTTACAGCTGAAGTTTATTTAGGTGTGAAGTTTCATTGTTATTGTTACAGTTCTGATTTTTCTTCAACGCTTTTTGTGTGTTTAAAAGTATTGCCTAAACAAAATGGTGTGTATC
>JAYMFT010188335.1:0-11910 GCA_038088735.1 Panulirus argus
ATAATAATAATAATAATAATAATAATAATAATAATAATAATAATAATAATAATAACAATAATAATAATAATAATAATGACAATAATAATATTGAAGAAATTGATAAAAATAATAATAATAATAATAATAATAATAATAACAATAATAATAATAATAATAATAATAATAACAAAAATAATAATAATAATAATAATAATAATAATAATAATAATAATGATAATAATGAAAATAATAAAAATAATATTAATGATGATGATAATAATAATAATGATATTTATAATATTAATAATAATAATAATAATAATAATAATAATAATAATAATAATAATAATACTAACAATGATGAATTTTTCATACATATACGCCATTTCCAGTGTTAGCGAGGTAGCGTCAAGAACAGAGGACTGAGCCTAAGAGGAAAAATTACTCACTTGGCCCCCTTCTCTGTTCCTTCTTTTGGAAAAGTAAAAACAGGAGGGGAGGATTTCCAGCTCCCTGCTCCCTCCCCTCTTAGTCGCCTTTTACGACACGCAGGGAATACGTAGGAAGTAATATTTTTCACTTATCCCCAGGGATAAATAATAATAATAATAATAATAATGATTATAGTGAACACAAAGCAGATGTTAAAGAAGTCCTGACAAAGCCAGACTATGCTAAGCTCATAATTTCCTCAGCTCCGAGAGCTTGACCTCTTTTACCTTTTACCTGTTGTGTAAATATGAAGCAAATCCAGAAAAAAAAAAAGGCTCTGGGGTGAAAGATCATAGGTGACGTGGTGTTGATGAAAGGTGCGTAGCGTAGCCAGGCAGAAATTGTAGCTCGTCATGTTCTCTTGTGCCGTCGGGGGTTTCCACAGGTCGACATGTAAAACGTGATACCTGAAGAATTTTAGCCTTGTATGCATGACTTGTTAGAACTCACGACGTCTTTATAGCAGGCTGCTCATGACGTTTCTTGTCAGGAAGGTTCAGCCTGCCACCTATTTACCTCGGCTAGAGGTGAATCATTCACTGGGTTCGAGTTTCTGCTTTGTCCTGTGAGCATAGGGATGATGGGGAACAAGTCGTCTAAGACCTATGAGTATACTCCCAATCTGATCAAATGCTTTTATCAAAAATTAACTTTCAGCTGCTTTTCCAGCCAGGAATTTGTTATGTTTATTGTAAAATGAGCTATCTGGATACCTTGCTGCTGTTTCTTTATTGTCAGAAATTGATGTAGAATGTAATATTCACGATGTTAACATCATCACTATTCTCTCGAAACAGTCCGTTCATCTGAGTTTTGATAATCTGGATCTTCTCTGCAGCACACACCACTTGCTTTAAGCTTCCCCATGATGTGACGCCTTGATGGCGCTGATCGATGATTTGAGTCACTCATGGCGTCTCCTCTTTCACCATCATAGCTATCTTTTATGAACTGTCAGCTTTAGGATGTCGTTCCCGTAAGCTCTCTACACCAGCAGATCTAAAGCAGTTCTTTGAGTCATACTCGTTCCTACCAATGGTTCCTTGGATTCTGCTTCATCATGAATGATATAAAGTACGAATGGTATAGGTAGGCTCTGAGCTCGAATGGATTATCATCGTAATCACCAAGGTAAAATAGTTTTATGAAGGGTCCCTCACGTCAAGCATGGTCAAAAGTTGCTGACGGTGCGTAGTGTGATAACTCAAACAAGGGATATATGAAGTTACTGTAACTAGTACCTGGTTCAGGTAGTGGAGAGATTGATGAGACGACCTGCTGAACGCCCCTTCCTGAATCTATTTTGAAAATCCAATAGCCTATGTTTCATCGAAGAATTTCAGTAGATATAAAAAAAACTTTTGGTTCCAAGAGCTTGCTACTGAGGGTAGAGACACTAGTCTCTAGTTTTTGACATTTATTCTGCTCTTTTCGTGTGGACGAAGCAGGCATTTTTCCATACGTCCCACCATCTACTTTTAGATAGGCAAGCATGGTAGGAGCTCTCCTTGGTGTCTATGGTAGTCCAGTACGAACCCCATCCTCTTACTCAACTAAACACTACCGTAACTTGGAATCCAGTAATCGTCGGCATTATCGGCGGTCATGTCTTTGTGTCAGGAACTCATATCTTTCTTGCCATATGGAAAGCCAATAGCTTAGCTTTTATCTTGACCACTGGTCACCACAGTAACATTACATCTATTAGGCAGGGGAGATGGCCTCTCTTATGGTGTCCCTAATGGTCCTTAACTAGTGGCCACCGGGGCCTGGAACCCATATTATCGCAGCCTAATTTCCCATTGGTGTTTATCTCCCACTCTGGGAGAACCCTTCGTCTCTCCTCCTTCAGTCAGGACAAGCCGCTTTGTGAGGGGTTCCTCTCGTTTGTGGTTGGGTTTCTTTCAAACTACCGCGAACGTGGTCTGTACTTTGCTCTTTAGCCGTTTCTCGGCAACAGCATCCAAAATTGGGCTGTCGCTGGGGTATATAATTATACTGAAGGAATGGGGAACGATCAAAGATGGCGAGTGCCTTCCGTCTCATTAATTCTCTTGGCATCACCGCTCTCCAACCTTCCCTTTCCATACGCCGCAGTGTTGTTGCTTTTTTTTCTGTCATGACTTTTACGGTAGACTCGTAGAGTTAGTAGCAACGTCAAGTCTCCCTTATTCTAGTCACGAGAAAGGATACAATGTCCTTTTTTCCCTCTCACTTAGTACTGGAGAGTCAGATGAGGACAGCAGCTGTTATCAGATGTGCCGACGAGTGCAAAGGATCTCTTTTTCTTCTCTCTCTCTCTCTCTCTCTCTCTCTCTCTCTCTCTCTCTCTCTCTCTCTCTCTCTCTCTCTCTCTCTCTCTCTCTTGCTGTTTCACCACACGGGGTACGACGATAAGCTGCAGGTATATTGTCGGTGAATATATGCATATATGCATTCGTGATGCATACGAGTGAGATGTGGCTGGCAGCTGAGTGAGACAAACTTAGATGGAACTTATAAATATCTGGAAGTTCTTTTTTTTTGTTCCTTGTTTGTTTGGGAGAATTATACTGTGACTTGTGTTCTTGTCTGTTACGCAGCGGGGGTTTTATGAAGGAGTTCCAGTTTTCCTAGATTTTGATAAGAGAAATTTTTGTTTTAATATTTGTACCAAAGTATTCTTGGTTTCAAATGTGGTATAATTTCTTTCATCTTTTTACTGATGTGCTTCCGTCAAAATTTTGTGTTTCTATTCTAGTCCTCATCTGCCAGGCTTGCATTTACCTTAGTTCTTCTCTCTCCTTCTCAGTTTCTCTCTCTCTCTCTCTCTCTCTCTCTCTCTCTCTGTGGCTCGCGTCTTGCTCGTTCACGACGCATTGCCCAAACAGCTCCTCTCCCGTGAACTTTGACCTAACACGTACACTCTCTCCCTGCCTCCATCTTCCAAAACATTGTTTCCTCTTGTCATCACTCCTCTCATTCATTTCCACCTTTGTCTTGTCTACATCTTCATTTGCTTCCTCTCTGTTTTATTTTTCCGTTTTATCTACTAATTCCAACATCTTATTCAATTTTCCTTCTTGTGTCTTTACCAAAGAGTATTTTCTTTGTTACTTATGTTTAGATTGTCTGTCTCTTTACCTCTCACCTTTAGTCTTCCTACTACCTCATCACGTCAGTGTTTTTCCCCATGTCTCTTTCGTCTGACCTTCCAATAAGCTGTTCCTTCTTCCGGTCTCTCCGGTATGACGAAAAGGAATACAAAGAAATGCAAACGGCAGCCGGCCAGTGGATCCTTTCAAGGTTATTCGTGATGGCAGAGAAAACACGCTGCCTAGTATGGAGAGACTGTGGGAGCGTAAAAGTTACTGCAAGTGTTGCTGGCCATGAAGCATTTACCGGCCGCATGGGGTCGAGCACACAGGTTCGAATCCTGGTTGTGTCAGGTGGTCCACAGTCAACCCAGCGGTTTAGCATGCTCTAGTGGTTGGTCGATATACTTATACCTAATTTTTAATGTTCTATGAACCCTATTTTTCTTCCTTTTTTTTAATTTTTCTGCTCATGCTTTTACGAAATGCCATCTTGATTTTAGGTTATCAAAGATTGGTGCGGTAGTCAGTGTCCTCCTCTAATTTTTGCACTTCAGTAGAGGTCTGATATGATTTACTTTAATTTTTTCTCGTTTTTTCTGTCAATACGTAAAACTTTGCTCTTCTCGATACTTGTGGTTCTAATCTATCACCTCTTCTCAGTCAGCTAATAGCTTTAAACGTTCAGTTGCAGTTGTAGCTTTACTTTAAAGCTTCGATCTGTTTTAAAATTTTGATATCTTACTGCATAACCTATTGTCATTGTTATCAATATATATCAAAAAGAGAAAAGGGTCCCGATACAGATCCCTGAGGCACTCCACTTGTTACATAATCGTTCTGCAATGAGATCTTCGATCATATCTCTTTGTTTACGATCCATCAGCAAATTTTCACTGTAGAACAACTACATTTATGCCATAGAACTAAAATGTTGCTAGTAATATCAAACGAAAGAGTTTATCAAATGATTTTTGAAAATTTAGAAAAATATCATCAGCCACTTTACTTCCATGACACAACCTGACAATATCATAAATACAAGTGAATCAGATTTGGCGTACATGAACAATTATGCCGAAAACCATGGTGCTAATGAAAAGGGATTATCCATACTCTGTTCCTGGTATATGAAAAAGGAAAAACAAAATCCATTTTGATGGAACAACGGTCATGTCAAATTTCTGCTTGCTGGTCACGTATTTATTCATCTGGCTCCGGTGCCTGTGCATAGAACGTGCTGATTAATCCTACGTAATTCCCTAATGATTATTTTTAAGCCCCACAAAATTGGAATTGATACCATCAACAGCTGCAACATTTTACGGTATGGGATTAAGATAAACTGACAAATTAAAAGACACTACCCCTTACTTAATTTCTTTTTTGTTGAACAAAATATACCCTAAAATCATGCGTTCATTTCCTAAACCTATTGCTCACTTCTCTCCTTTTCTCTCGTATTTGCTAACTAACGTATAGCTATTGCTCAAAACGAAAAATGAATAAATGATATAACGACTTGTTACAAGAAATCTCTGTCGTCTCTCTATGGCAAGCTATTTGGTAAAACCGCAGCTTGTGTGTGGCACAGTCTCATAGTGTCACACAGACGAAGATCAGCCTGACAGAGTCAAACAAAAGAGAGTGAGACTAAGAATGCCAGGAATAAGAGAGAAACCATACGAGGGGAGAGATAACTCCGAAATGACCTTAAGGAAAAAGGTTTCTGAAACACTCACGAACTTTCTTTAACATCGAAATAGATACGTTGTCCGACGTACACAGGTACCCAAGATACCTGTAACAGAGAATTAATTCTTAAAGTAAAAAGAATTCACATCGTTGTAGATATACACTTCTTTAGAAAAAGGTTATTGATCACTGGAACAAACACTGCTACCGTTGTGTGTAGCGAAGAACAGTGTCACTCAGGATGGGAGTCGACGAGTATTACCACTCGGTAAGGTATCATTAACTAAATGGAAAGGAATATCAATCCTCTATTCCCACAGTGGGTAATCACACTACAAGCCAATAGGTCTTCAGTTACCTATTCATTCAGTGTGACGTGTGTTCACACGCTCTTTCTTTCTAAGCAGTATAGCCCTGCCGTCATGGGAGAACCTTGTCATAGGTACGACGTCTTTCTCTCTCTTCTTCTTCCTATCTGTCTATCTATCTCTCATCCGGGGGAGCGCTACGCGCTAACCCTTTGACACGGGAACATTTCATGTTGAGTAGGTAGTTCTCTTACATTCTGGTTCTTTTCTGATATCTCATTCTGCTTTCAGGCCGGTCCCTTTCGCCGTATCGAGTCTTGTTACTCAATCGATCTTCGTCTCCGTTCCTGCTCGCTTTCTTTAGCATTTGCCTTCTCTTTTTTTCAGCATCTGCCTCATTTTCCAATACTTCGAAACCCTCAGTTTTCATTCCTTACACCCTTCTTTCTTCTCTCTCTCTCTCTCTCTCTCTCTCTCTCTCTCTCTCTCTCTCTCTCTCTCTCTCTCATTCTCTGCTTTCTCTCATCTCATCTCATCTCAACGCCTTCCTGTCCTGTTAAACACTTCCTTCCCCCCCTTAACCTTCTGGCCTGGCTCGCTGAAGACGAGCCAACAGGGTGCATCACGCGGATCCCTGCAGGATCTTCGCCAAGGCCGACTGGTCATGCCCTTATGAGACTCCACTAGTCTTCCGGGTAGAGGGAGTGAGCCGGAGAGAGAGGTGGGGAGGAGGTGTTGGGGAGGGGGGAAGGGGTCAGTGTGTGTGTGGCCAGCTACGCTCGTGAAGGAGAGATTATGGATGCGCTAAGTGAAGGGAGTCTGGGAGAGAATGGGAAGGCAACGTAAGAGGTGGGGTCAAGGATAGTGAGGTCATGAGGTCGTAAAAAAAAAGGATGGGGGGAAGGGGACGATATTGGTGAGAGGAGGATGGAGTTTCATGGAAAGGTATGGAACGGGTGCCTGGAATGGACGGGTTGACTGGACGCCTAATGGCTCAAGACGGGGGTTATCTGTAGTCATAATCGTATATGTGGTAAACGCAGGATTGCAAAGCAGACGGGCATCATCCACACCACCGCTCTCCCCGGCTTAAAAAAAAAAGAGATAGCAGATATAAAAAGCCAAAAAGAAGCATTATATCGCATTGGAAAGATATATACTGAAGGGGATGTTTTATAGGGAAGTGCGAGAGATGGTCATAGAGAAAGGGAATCGTGGAGAAGAGGCGAAAGCCCTACAGGTGATGGAAAGTCATAGTCATAAATGTATGCATGAGAACCCCGTCTCCGTCTACGACTTTCCATCACCTGTCTCCTTCCCTGTAGGACTTTGCACCTCTCTCTTCCCCACTATTCCCTCTCTCCATGACCATTAGTGAGATCACAGAGGTGGTAGATGAAAAAAAAAAATAGTAGTACCCTTTTACGATGATACTCTTCGAGAGAGGACCTACCAATCTATGCCGAGATTTTCGCCAAGAATGGCAGGGCTAACGAGTGGCGCTCACCGGACTGAGAAGGAGATGGAGTTACGTAGAGATACGCAGATACACAGACTACACAGACCCAAGGTCCAAGCGAAGTGGTCTGGCCTTATCGCTAATGATAAAGATGGCTGTCCGATTAATAGCAGTGTTAAAAAAGAATTGCAGTTCAAAGAGAGAGAGAAAGAGAAACGGAGAGAGAGAGAGAGAGAGAGAGAGAGAGAGAATGCGAGTGGAAGAAGAATAGCTTGGGGAAAAAAAAAAAAGAAAACAGGAGATAAGAGACATACACAAGGATAAATTGGAAGGTAGGATGATCCCTTCATAAGTGTGGAGGAAAATAAACTGACGATAACCTGCTACTTAACGCAGCGCATGAGCTTAGATTTGCATTTATTTAGCATGAAATATAGAATGTTTTATTAATTAATGATCTAACAAATGTACTAAAATAACAGGAGAAACCAAGCAAAAATGATTAGATGTCACGAGATAGTTTTACATGAATCATACTTCAGACACAGAATTACTATTAATCACGGTATTATATCTTGAAAGGATAATCATTAATCAGTAGCATATTCTCTTTTATGATCAATTTGATGAATGACATCGTACATAACATTAATCATAGAAGAAAATGTTTGGAAACATTACAGATCTTCACTCCTTTTCATACTTGATCGCTATTTCCCACGTTGGCGAGGAAGCGCCAGGAGCAGACGAAGAATGGCCACATCCGTTCACCTCCATTCTCTAACTGTCATACGCAGTGATATGATGAAAGGCATTTACCCCGATGTGTGGAAAAATTACAATTCTTCAACATTTTACTTCAGAATCACTCTTCTAATAGTAATAATTCAAAATGTGATGAATGTACGTTATAAAAGAGAATATTAATTTTAAGAGTTAAAAAGACATTATGTGTCTACTGATAGTATTAAAGTTTCAGCTTCTTCGTTAAATTACGAGTTCAATTAATAAAGTCATTGCTAGAGTACGGTGTAACAGCGAGAGATGGAAAGAGGTGGAAAAGATTTGTCTAGCGGCGTACACGAGAACATAGAGTGAATTCTCAAGTCAGAATATTAAGTAGAGAGAATTATTTCTAATGAGTCATATTACGCCCAAGACTTCATTAATGATGAAGATTACCTCCTCCATACCTTTTGGTTTAATCAAAGTTAATTAACTGAACGGGCGCGCTTCGTGCGTAGGGGTTCTCTTCCATATATCATTTTTCACTCAACCTGCGTGTAATTAGTTTACGCCAGTCGTGTTTCCGCGTCTGTGTAGCGTAGAAAACGAGAGTAGCGGTACAGGGAGAGGCTTTCTTAAGTCAATACTCCTCCTCAGGATTCAAATATCTGGGAGCTGTTAAGTTCAGTTTTAGTGATACTATTCTGAATCAGACGACAATACGAGCACATGCAAAAGCAGTCTTATGACATTGTATGAAAGCAATCTTATGGACATATCTAAAAGCAGTTTTCAGTAGTAGTTTAAATGGCATGGAAAAACGTGTGAGTATGCTGATAAAGATATACTCTGGCCCGATGAGCCTTGATGTGGTATACCATTTCATTCCACGGACTGTAGATTCAATCGGTGGTACATTTTACTCATCTTGCATCCACAGGTACAAAAAGCAAGGTCGGGAACCTCTCCTAACCATCGTGTGGAAGTAACGAAGGCCAGCATCATCACCTCCTGACCATGACCGACCAGCGCGGAACGATGGGGCGACCCCTTTTGACCTAACTCTTACCGGGTCAAACAAAAGGCCGCAGCATCATACTATGCGTACCTTACCTTACCGTCCTGCTGAAAGGGGTTAGGATCACAGTTGCGCCCGTGACGTTATCGTTCTTCTAAGAGAGAGAGAGAGAGAGAGAGAGAGAGAGAGAGAGAGAGAGAGAGTGAGAGAGAAATCACCTTGCGAGGTTAATTAGTAAATCTACTTAGTTACATTAATCCGGAGAATACCTCAAAGGAGGACATGACAGGCCTACAGGAGGGTGGCGTCCTTGGCAGCCTTTGATGAGGGCTGGCACGACGAAGATGAGCGAGAGAGAGAGAGAGAGAAGTAGTAATAGGAAGAAGAAGCCAGAGTCGACTAGCTACTCCCACATCATTTTCTGCTGCCTCTGCTGCTGCTGCTGCTAGCGCCGACGCGGTGAAGGTGGACTCGTGCCATTCTACCAGTCCAAGGTAACGTGGGATAGTGACGGAACAAGTGAGGTCGAAGAGTGTCGACCAAATGATGCCTCACAAGCGGCGTAGGACAAATGGTGATTTTAAATAGTGATGTGGAAGAGGGATGATGATAGACAGTTTTTTGTGGAAGAAACGACGCTGTATGTGGAAAAGAAATGGTAATCACCTTTCGTGTGGAATAAATGATGATAGACTGGTGATGAGGAGAAGGGGTCGTAATCACCTTGTGTGGAATGAATAATGATGAACTGATAATGTGAATAATGTAGAGTAAATTGGTAGTGGACAAAAAAAAAAGTATGATGCTTAAAGAGATGATGCAGGACAGAAGATGGGATGTTGTGAGACAGATTTTGGAGATACGATTTGGACAAGATTTGTGGAAGAGGTAGAGGAAAACAAGTGATGGTGACTGAGAGATAGGTGGCGGTCATCTGTTGCTAGATAGCTGATGATGAACTGCTACTGTAGAAAGAAGTGATGTAAGCGCTTGTGGTCTAGCAAGATTGTATAGAACGGATGATATGAGATACACGTTGTAGAATATTTATAAAGTAGAAGATGCATAAGATGGAAGGCTATGTGGAACAGATGAAACAGAACAGATGGAACAGACATGGGAAAAAAACTAGAGTGGAGAACGGAGTTGTGGAACAAATGGAGTGGATCAAATGC
Source organism: Panulirus argus (assembly GCA_038088735.1). Classification (NCBI taxonomy): domain Eukaryota; kingdom Metazoa; phylum Arthropoda; class Malacostraca; order Decapoda; family Palinuridae; genus Panulirus; species Panulirus argus. Next base: position 9,930 of record JAYMFT010188335.1, read on the forward strand.
TATAGAAAAAAATTGTATGCAGATGTTGCCCCAGAAATTAGCTGGTGTGGATCTGTTGATGTGGAATATGAGATACAAAGCTAATGACTTTGAAAATATACTGTAGACCAGCTGCCCTGGAGTAAGTTGGTTGATACGTGGCTTGGGAGAGATGGGTAAAAGGTAGCAATGAAAGCAAGGCTGGGAATTCAATCTTCTCAGCAAGTTTCGACAGCGTCTTCTTCAGGAGAATCATTATCAATTCTCCTGAAGGAAATCGTTGTCGAGATTGACGAGAATGTATTCCTGGCTCCTCTTTACAGTTTTCGCTGCTACTTTTCATCCAGCTGACATTATGGATATCACATACCTGGCTCCTTGGAGAGGTCTAAGTGAAACTGTTGGTGTAGATTAGGTGCTGTGGAAGGTGTGGTTTAGTGTAGGAGACATGATGACAGCTGCTATAGGTGAGGTGGTTTAGAATGGAAGGCATGGATCACCTAATGGGAAACAAATGGTATAGCGAAGGTAGTGGGAGAGAGCTGTGTAATTACCTATTCGATATTTTTGATGTCTGTAATTTTTTGTGTGCATCTAATAATATACTTGTAAGTACCTATTTGTGTAGTGTGGGGAGAGAGTTCTACACTCGTAGGGCCTTAATCTTCTTGCATTTCCTTTACCCATGACAATGTAGGTACAGTAGAATCGTGGGTAGGGGTGCCACGTTTTACAGATACGTGGATGACATAGTGATGGCAGTTTCCAAGAAAATCTAGCTTCGTAAACAAAGCAATAATACTGAATGGTGTAGACAGAGATATATAGTTTACAGTGAAAGGGGAGGAGAATGGTAATTTACCCTTTTCAGATGTAATAGTATGGATGTCTGAATAGGGTGTAAGTCTCTCTGTGTACCGTAAACCCACAAACAGGAATGAGTGTGTGTGTGTGTGTGTGTGTGTGTGTGTGTGTGTGTGTGTATGTTTGTGTGTGGTTAGAAAAGACAGTAATAGATATTGCTGCTTCGTTAGGAATCAAGTAAGGTGATTAAGTGAAAAGATCGGGTGTTAAAAGCGTCAAGGAGGAGAGCGTGGCACACAATCTAATGCCTATTATTTACTATGGAGAAACAGGACGAAGTGAGTCCTAAAGGATAAGGGAAAATGAAACTTGTATATGCCATTATATGATACTGCATGGAGGTTAAGAACGGCCTCTCGGAAGCGTACATCCTGAGGGCACTCAATAAAGAGGTTCAGAAGCCATGGAATAATAGCATCTCCCAGACTCACAATTGATGGCTATGGTGAAAATCGCCATATGTGTAAATCGATCTAAAAATCTTTTGATATCAATGAAGATGTAAGGCACACAAGTCTTGCAACCCTCTAAGCTGCAATAAACGATCGCTAAACCAAACTGGTGAGGGTTACAGAATGTGGAGTGCATTCGGTAACCTACGAAAAGACAAACACATGTGGGCTATGGTGATGGATATGGGTCATTTATGACGAGGATATTGCGGCCGTCATTTTTATTTCAGTATTTGGGAGACATATTAAGCCATTCAATCTGCGGGGCATTTTGATCCACGGACAGAGCATTGATGATGGCCCAGAAGGTGGATTCGAATAGCTCAGGGAACAAACCCGATATAGTTTCACACGTATGACAGTGGGTTCAGCAGCAGATCGCTTTACCTCGAGGCTGTATAACTGTCTGGCGTCATCACATCCTTATACTGACTCGAGGAATGTCGGGTCTTGAGCGGTTGGCGGGTGTGAGGCAAGAGGTGTCAAGGTGAGGGAGTCTCTGGGGTGACTGATGCTGTGACACTTGAGTTCCAAGGACCAGGATATCACTCTTGGAGACGCCGACAGGCTCATGGCTCTGCCATGACCAAACTTTATCCTTGGGATTAGTAGACACATGTGCGCTCGTGTCTCCGTATGCATGATAGATATATATATATACATAGGTGAATATATATATAAATATA
>JAYMFT010188346.1:0-11910 GCA_038088735.1 Panulirus argus
ATATATATATATATATATATATATATATATATATATATATATATATGTAATCTTGACTGAACTTCCAAAGAAGTGGAAGCGTTACAGGAATATCAAAATCCATACAAGCGCCTTTCTTTATCTGAACTTCAAAAGTGCCACCAAAGCTTTTGGACTTTAATCTTCTAAAGGTTCCTGCTTGTTCAGAAGTCTTCAGGCACACTGAGTAAGATCCACTAACTCGAGACTCACATCTCAGCAGGTCACCTCGCTGGGCGTCGCCCTCGGCCGGCCGGTCCGTCGGGTTCCCGTCCTCCTTTTCCCACATCCCACCAGCAGCATGTTTGGCGCTGTAGTTCCTCATCCTACGCCGTCCTCTCGCAGAATGGTGGGTCTATACGTGGGCCAGTGTCTGTTTCATCCTCTGTGCATTACCTCAGCTTCCCATCACCTTGGTAAGTGGCCGTATATGTCTATATGGACAACAAGAGCATTCTATTGTCCTATACTGACGTATATCACCTTAATGTTAGTTATTCCTCTGGCGAAACCTCGCCCTGTGTCCCTAGTAACAGAATGCTGGACATCCATAACAAGGTTTACCGTATACCAGGCTCTCCTCGTTGCCACTTCTACCGCTTTTCGTTGTCAATATATCACCACATCTTCTTCTCTGATGAAGCAACAATTTTAATTCATCTTATGTAAGCATCTGTCCATAGTTGAGGCTTTCCTAAATTTTGAACTGTTATGCACCTCTTGCCTTCCGCTGTGTTGTTTTCAACGCTCTCTCCGAGTCTTTCCATAATGTTATTAGCCTTTTATTCCAGTTTGATCAATCAGCCTGGAGGGTAATTCAACATCTTGAACGCTTCGATAATAAATCTACTTTCTTCGTTGAAATATTCATGGCTGTATATTCTAACTGCCCTCAGAAGGAAGCTAATGATCACCCAAGGCTGTTTTCTCTTCGATGTGGGTCGAGAGGCAATGAAGAAGTCTTTCTTTCTTCCTTGTGGGTTTACGGCACTCCACAGTTCTCTTCAACCGTGAACTGTATATCTCTGTTTCCACCGTTAATTATTCTTGCTGCGCTGGTTTCCTTGGGAACTCGCACCATTACGTCACCCACGTACCTGCACCAGGTGGGAACCTTGCCCACGGTTAGGTTACTTGTGGCTGTCTGTCTCCTAAGTCTCCACATACAGGTACGCTATGAGAGCACTGAGGGGGGGGGGGGGAGCCTGCTGCCAGTTCCCTACAGTCTACGATGAACGTGAATGTCCCGCGTTTGACACACACACACACACACACAGACACACCAGTTTGATACGGTCAGTCGTCAGATTTTGCTAGTTCCTCGTCCTCTGTGTCACCTGCCGCCCATCTAGCCGCTTGTGCGTCGCCTTTCACCAGCACGCTGGGAAATGCAGCTGTATACCATCGACCCTTGCCAAATTTTTAACTGTAAAAGTCAACGCTTTTCTGCCTCTGCCAAATCCGTCAGTCTTTTTCAGGCATGTGCCACATATGGCCACTGTACTCCACGTTACAGGCATTATTGGTAACCATGGTTTGTGACCTCCCGGCAGGCCTCTCATGCTTGGTGGGCAGGGTGGCCCTGTCGAGTAAGCTTATCAATTTCCACTTATCTGACCTGGTTTTGCACTTTTCTTACAAGCGGGAGGACAGTGACAAGGTCTTCAGGCAAGGAATATTGCCATGCGACAACATCCTAGCCAAAATCTTAAGCGAATACACTTCCCAGGTGGCAAAGAAGGGCCTTAGGTGGTTGGAGTGAAGATCGGGACACAGCGGAACAACGAGCGAACGAGGTTGTTGGAGCGATTGTGATGAGTGAAACAGATGGATATCGTTAGTACAGTGACGCACTTGCTAAATGACGGGTCAACGTACGAGGAGAAACATATGGGATATGCGAATATCGATTCAGTAAAGTTGGAAAGGAATATGAAAAAAATGTGCTAACTTTTCAAAGGATCTAATTCTTTATTCTTAACTCTTGCTTTGTTCATATACGGCAACGGTAGCCTTACGTTCCTGTCTGTGTTATGTATAACTCTTCGTACATTCTTGTCTGTCCTCTTCTGTGGGATTTCATTATTTCCTCAAAAGCGCTCTTTACTTTCTCACTGATTTTCTATTCTCTTCCCACTCAGTGTGACCATCATTGTGTTTTACGCTCTTCAATTCATTCACTGGTTTTCCTCTCCACTTATCCTCCGTTTTGCCCTGTTTTTCATTTTGATGGGGGATGGGGGGGGGGGTTACACTGCCTCACTGGAGGACAAGGTTTCATACAGTGCCAGGGCTGGAGGAGAGAGCTCACCATAGTGCCAGGCTGGGGGACAGGACTTCACACAGTGTGCCACTCTGATTACTTGACTTATTTCCTCACAGAACATGTCCGCGTTTGCCAAGAATTTATTTGCCTTTGAGGACCTCATTCCAATTTGTCTTCATCATCCAGTCTCATGTGTCGTGGGGATAATTCGTATCACTGGATCTAGCGCTGTCCAGGACTGCTGTATCTGGCTCGTTATCATTTCTTTCCACACTCTGTGCTGCAGTGGTTTCTATGATATTGTGACGAGTTAAGCTTGTGTCACTCACTTCCATGTACGAAAACAATGCCACATCGTTTGTGAGGATGAGATCTGTTTTGCTGTTTCCTCTTGTCGCTCTGTAGTTTGCCTGGACAGAGTTGAATCACTCACAAAAATTAATGTACCTTGTAGAGCAGATCTCTTTCTTCTGCTCATCCATTACACTCGTCTCTGTATTTGCATTTACGTCCATATCCTAAGTCTCTTTCCTTCCCTTCGTGAAAACAGACTTTAAAAATCACCCGCCAATATATATGCCGGATGAGAGAGAGGGAGAGAGAGTTTGCTATGCACCAGTCTGGCTGGACCAAAGGCGTTGGTGTCAGTCGTGCAGCCTTAATAACCCGGCCTTGCTGGTGGCGCCACCACCAGCACCACAGTCTCCAGCAGCACCACAGTATCGCTAGGATAGGTGGAAGGGAGTGGTGACCAGACTGTAGGTAGTTAGCAGCAGCTCAGGGGCACAACTGTACTTCCCTATTTTTACCGTACGGAGAGGGAGTTGTACACTGATGGGGCCCCATCTCTCGTACTGTGCGGGGAGGAAGTTCTACTCTCGTGGGGCCCCGGCTCTTGAACTTTCTCCCTCGCACAACTTTTTAAACTTCTGTATTCTGTCCGTATACACAAGTCTATCATTAATCTATTCCATTAATCTACCAGTCCTACACAATCAAAGTGGTTCTTCACATTTTTACCAAAAAGTTTCTTGCTCATCTTCCTGTTTATGGTCTGTGGTTGTTCGATTCTTGCATCTTTCGAAGAGTTATAACTCTTGACTTCAGCGAATTGGTTTGAAACTTAAAACATGTGAACACGTCACCACTGACTCTTCTTTCTTCCACGGTGGATAGATCTAAACTCTGGAGTGCATTATTTAGGGTACTCTTGTAAGTTGTTGCAATTTCCCTCGCTTTCTCCTTCCCTCAAGACCTTGGCATCATCCATAAACATTCTTCCACTGTACTTCACAAGCCACACTCTTAAGGAAGACAGCGGCTCCTCCCTGTCTCCTCTCTTAAAGAGAGGCATGACGTTCGCCCTCTAACTCCCTTGGCACTTTACCTTACTACTACGACATCTTGAACAAAAATTTCAAGTGGGTATTACGAAGCGCATCCGTTCACTTGAAGTAATATGATCAAGCCCATGAGCCTTAGATGGGGCAGAATCCTTTAACATTTTTCTCACGTCCCTTCCAGATATTTCAATATGTTCGTGTTGGTGCTGGGGCTCCAGTGTCTTGCACGACGGAAACGCTTCTGAATTTGTCATTCAGTTCCTGACATACATTTCCTTCCTTTGAATCCCTCGGCCTGCTATACTGCATTATAACTGACAGTTTATTCCTGACGAATCTATGGAAAAGTTTTGGAGTGTCTTCTGCCTCGTCCACAATACTCAGTTCAAACTATCTTTCTTTCTCGTTTATTATCTTGATATACTTGTTCCCCTATTTCTCATATCTTACAAATCCTGGTCTGGCTGGAGCTCTGCCTACATCTTGACCACAACAAATCGCTGGAATCTTTTGGTTTTCGACGGATGTGCCGTTCTCCGACACAGACATACATGTGTAGGCACAAGCTCGTGCGGCCACTTACATAAAAAAATATACAGAGACGGAGAGAAGGAAAAGGATGGAGAGGAGCAAGTGTGTCCACAACGAGAAAGTGTATCACGAAGACTTTACAGCTAAAGCTGAGTTTGGTGAGCGAAATTCTACCAGTGTATGTGAATATATATATATATATATATATATATATATATATATATATATATATATATATATATATATATATATAGTCCTGTACAGGTTCACACGGTTGCCGAAGCGCCAACACTTTAGAAGTGAATGTTTAACTCTCCCTCAGTTCACAGAGTGTAAACATGAAAAAAAAATTTACGTTCTTGATACCTGTATCAAGTGTAAACGACTCGTAAATTCACCAGGCACGTGTAAATTTGCCAGGAGGCATTATCCTGAACTACTAAGGGGAAACACCCTGAAGCAGGGTGTACAGCACAGCCTCAGGCAGGGTGTGCAACACTTCGTGAAGCAGTGCGTCTAGCAGAGAACCGCCCCTGTTCTCCCGAGGGACAGGTGAGAGCGGGTCGCCCCATCGCTACTGTCCTCCATACTAAAGCTGCCAAACATTTCCCTCCGCTCCTGCACCAGACACCAAACAGGCGGGGGGAGAAGGGGTTACACTGCCTCGCAGGAGGACAGGGCTTCCCCCACTACCAGGCTGGAGGACAGGGCTTCCTCCAGTGGCAGGCTGGAGGACAGGGCTTTCACCCAGTACCAGGCTGGAGGACAGGACTTACCCCAGGACCAGGCTAGAGGACAGGTCTTCCCCCGGTACCCCAATACTAGGCTGGAGAACAGGACGTCTCCCCAGTACCAGAATGGAGGACAGGACTTCCCCCAGTACCACGCTGGAGGGCAGGACTTACCCAGTGCCAGTCAGGAGGACAGGGCTTCCCCCAGTACCAGGCTGGGGACAGGTCCTCCCCCTGTACCAGGCTGGGGGACAGGGCTTCCCCCAGTACCAGGCTGGAAGGCAGGGCTTCTCCCAGTGCCAGGTTGGAGGACAGGACTTCTCCCTAGTACCAGGCTGGAGGACAGGACTTCCCCCAGTACCACGCTGGAGGGCAGGGCTACCCCCAGTGCCAGGCTGGAGGAGAGGACTTCCTCCAGTACCACGCTGGAGGACAGGGCTTTCCTCAGTGCCAGGCTGGAGGACACGTCTTCCCCTAGTACCAGGCTGGAGGACAGGGCTTCCCCTAGTACCAGGCTGGAGGACAGGACTTCCCCCAGTACCAGGTGGGAGGACAAAGCTTCCCCTAGTATCAAACTGGAGGACAGGACCTCCCCAGTACCAGGCTGGGGGACAGGACTTCCCCAGTACCCCGCTGGAGGACAGGGCTTCCCATAGTACCAGGCTGGAGGACAGAACTTCCCCCAGTACCAGGCGGGAGGACAGGATCTCCCCTTAGTACCAGGCTGGAGGACAGGATTTCTCCCAGTACCAGGCTGGAGGACAGGACTTCACCGGTACCAGGCTGGGGTACAGGGCTTTCCCCAGTACCAGGCTGGGGGTCAGGGCTTCCCCTAGTACCAGGCTGGAGGACCGGACTTCCCCCAGTGCCAGGTGGGAGGACAGGACCTCCCCCCCCCAGTGCCAAGGCTGGAGGACAGAACTTCCCCCAGTACCAGCCTGGAGGACAGGACTTCTCCCCAGTATCAGGCTGGAGGACACGACTTCCTCCAGAACCAGGCTAGAGGTCAGGACTACCCCCAGTGCCAAGCTGGGGGACAGGGTGAGGGGTGTCAGCAAGTGTCCCCGTATAAATCGGAGGTGACACTGCGGGACGCACCCTCATGACCTCCTGTCGGGGCTCACCGCGTGCTCAGGGGTCAAAATATATGGCATGTTTACAGTCACTACTGTCAGGGTTTACGCCCCAAACATGGACTTCATAACCCATATTTTCTTCGGTAAATTAGTCGTTAGCGGTAAAGTTGGAGCGGGAAGACAATATATACATTTCTTTTTAAGAATTTCGAGGAAAATATTATAGTTTACAACCACCATATGCCCAGCAACACATATGAAACCGTAAAGCTTAAGACACTGACGGTACTATAAGTAAGTTGGTCGGTGGTTGTGGGCGGGGCTTGAGGCTGGACGAGCCTTGTGGGCGTGGCCTGAGTCTGGACGAAGGTTATGGGTGTGGCCTGAGTGTGAACGAGGCTTGTGGGCGTGCTCTAGGGCTGGCAGAGTGTAGTTACGGGCGTTGTCTAATACTGCATCATGTTGTGGGCGTGTTGTGGCACCGGAGGAGAGTTGTGGACAAGTGTTGTGGGAAGGTTTCCACGTTGAACAAATTTTCCGGCGAGGAGTGACTCTGGGCGGGCCCTGTGGGCGTGGTTTGCGGGCTGAACGAGGATTTTAGGCGTGATCTATTGGCTGGACCAGTGTAGAGGGCGGGATCTGGCACTCGGTGTGGGCGTGGACTAGGGTTGAACGAGTGTTGTGGGCGTGGTGATAGGCGTGGTCTGTGGCATGGAAAATGCAGGGAATTTTAATCAAGCAAAGATCGCATTTCTAAAGACCTCTGCCAACCCTGTTTATATGAAGCCTTGAAAATTATTAAACTATTTACCGTGGCAACAGCTTAAGCTATCCCAGCTTGTATCAAGGCTTTGCTATAAGCTGATTCCCTGTTTTCGTAAGCTTATTATCTGTTGTCGTAAGCTTCTTAGTACGAATGTCTAAACACACAAAAGCCCTTCCCTTTGCATATCTAGACAAGAACAGAAACAAAAGTACAGACAAAGGGAAACACACATACAGACGTACATATGCAAACAAGGAACACACCAGACCAAACCACCTGACAGTGAGGGACCAGAGAACACACGTCCATGGCGTAGAACTGGATGAACTTTGCCAGTGGAGACCCTCACGGCTCAGCGCTGTTATCAATGTTCTTCCTGACTGGTGCAAATGATCTGGATGAACCAACTGTGTCACGCTCTACCGTGCTTTGCAGATGATGTCGAAATGACTGTGGGAGAGACAAAGAGCGCCCGGTAACACAGAAACTTTCAACGCGTGGATAAACTGCAGCATTGGCTGAGGGAACGACCAGCGAAGATCAGGTCTGGTTGTGTGTCGTAATGTAACATTCTGGTCGTGTGTCGGGATATAAAGATAGAAATACGATCATGTTGATGAACAGACGACAGTGTTAATGATAATAACATGATAATACCAAACAGCGAAGATCGCGTAGACGTTTTGGTCAACGAAAAATCTTACACTGTGACACTGTAGTGAGTGTCTGACTCAAGATGAACACCTGGATCTTGTTTGGCAAAGAACCGAGATGTCGGGGAAAAAGATAAATTTGATTATGATTACTGAAAGCATATAAAACGTTTATACAATTAATTTCTATTAAGTATGACAATGAAGGATTCATGGCGAGGCCCCCGACACAACCGTCGAGAGAATAAGATCTTATCTGAACATTTTTAATTGTCATTTCAGGTTCCCGTTAGCTATAAAGTGAGGTCGAGTAGGCGTCCCTGCCGCCGATCTGGCGTCGCTGGAACTTAAAGATTCACCAGCGAAACCAACGAGGAAACATCAAACTGTGACAAATCAAGCATCAAACGCTTCTTAAACACGACATTATGAAACCTCGTCGTCCACATTCTGCGCTTGGCGTCTGACATCAACTCGAACAGTGAGGAAAATGTTTAAGATGAACAAGGTAATGCTAATATGGTGCAGCAGCAGCAGCAGCAGCAGAAGCTGGAGATGAAGATTAAGCCCTCCCAGTGTGACACATCATTCCCTCTCGCCTGGCGTCAAGAACACTTCCAAAATATATTAGCGGGTTTGTTGACATAGATTATGACGTATCCACACTCTCGCCTACATATCTTAATATAAGTTTGCCCCATGTATATATATATATATCTATGCTGACTATACATTTCTGGGTTAAATAAACGCTACAGATCAGATATTTCACTTACGTTCAACACGAGAGGACTTGGCAAGATGTTTGGGAAGACAAAATTAAGATTCGACTGGAGCGAGTGAGTTCATTCCGAATATCTTATATCTCCTCACTCAGTAACCGGTCAAAGATATATATGATAACGAAATCGCAAAAACACCATACATCATACTGCGTACAGCACGGATGAAGAGGGATACAAGATGTCTGACGAAGTATTGAGAGACGCGCATAGCGAGAGATGAAGGGCGCGTATCTTGTACCATAACACACGGTATGCGACAGGCGCTGGCCTGCAGTCACCCCTGGATGTACACAGCAGGCCACAGGGGACGGCCGGCCTCCCCTACCACCCCCCAAACACAGCAGGCCACAGGGACGGTCCAGTCATTAATTATCGCGGCACTTGTTGACATGTTCCTGCCAGCAGACATGGTGGAGCAGGTGCCCGCCGGAGAGAGAGAGAGAGAGAGAGAGAGAGAGAGAGAGAGAGAGAGAGAGAGAGAGAGCAGGAGGAGGTCGAAGACCCAGATTGTGACACATCCCATCCAGGAGAAGTCAAAACACACGTCACAACCTCACCCTCCCTCCCCCCACCAAGACCATCGCCACGTCACATGTAAGTATCCTTCCCTGTGCGCGTCACACACCCGCGGCCTGGACGTCACATCTTCCCTCTCCCTCCCAGGGCACGTGGGGGGGGGGAGGGGGAGGGGGGGAGCAACAAAAGGAGTCGTCGTCTTTTCATAACGACCCCGTCTCCCTCCTCTTCAAAAACGTGGTATGCAAATATAAGAGGGTCACTGACGAGGACTGCGAGGTTGCATATTAAGTGGGCGAGTCTTCCGGCCTTTATCATGTGGGCAAGACTCCAGCCTTTATCAAGTAGGCAAAGCATCCAGCCATTACCAAGCGAACAGGACTTTTTTGGCTTTTACTAAAAGGACAGGACAATCCGGCCTTCAACAAAAGGGCAAGGCTCCTTGCCCTTACCATAAGGACAGGACTTCCAGACCTTACTAAGCCGGCAGGACTTCTAACCCTTTAACAAGTGGGTAAGGCTTCTAGCCTATGCCAAGAAAGCAGGAGACTTAGCCTTTACCAAGTGGGAAGGGTTTCCAGCCTTGACCAAGTGGGCAGGACTCTTTCAGACTTTGCCAGCTTCATATCTGTGCTTAAACCTTCAACAAACCTCAAGCTCCAGCAAATTCTTTGGGAGGTAGCTGGATTAAGTGGGTTCTGCTGGTTCCTGGATGCTGAGCTTGATCTAGTGGGTTCTGCTGGAAGATGAGGTTGATCCAGAGGATTCTGCTGGTTCCTGGAGGAGTAACATTATACTCCTGATTCTACTGGTTCGCGTAAGCTTAGCTTGATCCAGTGGATTCACATGGTTCTTAGAAGATCGCCACATACCACAGTATTTACTAGCAAGATCTATAAAGAAGATCTGTATGGTAATATCTCAGGACCAGCAAGTCATCGGTCCTGCTGGACAAGCTGCTCTAACACGTCTTTAACCTTCAGTCTGGATCATCTATCAAGCTTCCAGTGGTCAGAGCTCACATTTAGGACAATAAACATGTCAAAATTAGATTACGAGAACCTCAGCAAGGTTCTGAAAGGCCGGTCAAGGAAGAGGATGAACCTGTCCAGACCGGACTGGAAAGATTTAGTGAGATAAGCTCATAACCAGATTTCCGCTGATATGGTGAAATATGACCAAAGCATCGAATTATATTACATTATGTCTGACTTTTACCGGAAGTGCATAACGTTCCCACCATTCCTCTACTTTTCCATGTATATTCCAAGTGGTCAGAATACTTCCGACTTCCTCCTCAGACATATTCCTGGAAGAGGTCAACACTTCAGATTTCGCTGACCTGAAGAATTTACCGGAGGCACCAGCGAGGGGCCCTCGTCATGTCCACCTGTCGACATCCCGCGCCATTCTTGCCTCCATCTAGCTTCTGGACGTGTGTTCCAGGGTCGTAAACTCTGGTTTCAGGCCGCCTTTCCAGGAGCATCACATCGTTCCAGAGTTTATCCCGCCACTGAAGTAATTCCCAACATATCGCCGCCACCTGCTGGCCAGCCACCACATTAACCTTTTTCTCTCCCATAACTTTAAAACTTACTCAATTTTTCAGTTATTTACACAAAAACTTTTCAGATTTCCTGCGTCTCCGGACGACCTTTACTTATCACATATCCGCACTGCACTTACAACAACAGGTTCCACTTATTGAGAAAGTAGAAAGGCCTCACGAGTTATGGTGACACAGGGTTAGGATAAACAGTAATTCTCTGCCTCGAGGTAAACCAGGCAGCTCGCCAGACAGCTTCATTCCCACAGGACGAACAAATATTCTTGTCCTTGACTTTTCCTGTGTTCTGTGTGTTATGTCTCCCAGCGGACTCCGAGATGCCTTGTGGCTCCCTGACTCCTCAACTGATGGTCCAGAATTTAGGCGAATTAAACTATACGTCGGTTCTACTGAACCAGAGCGACCCATGAGGAAGACGATACGACCCTTGAGCACCAAGTTACGAGCCTTGACTTCGACTGTGCGACTCTTGAACACCAAGTTACGAACTCCGAGTACGACTGAATACAACCGTACAAAATGCGAATACTTCCTCTACGCCCAGCACAACTCAGCCCACTGCAGCTGCCAAAGGAACACTGGCTAATCTGCATTCGCAATCAGTCTTAACTGTCGGGTCAAAGGTCACGCCATCATACTCAGTGGTCACACCGCCGTGCTCAAAGGTCGTAGCGTCCTACCCGAGGCTTGTACCATCGTCCTGTAGAGTCGTACCGTCGTGCTCAAGAGTCGTACCATCGTACCCAGTGGTCATACCATCTTGCTCAATGCCCGAACCGTCATACTCAAGGACTACGTCGTCGTGCTCTAGGGTCGTACCGTCGTGCTCAAGGGTCGTCCCGTCGTGCTCAAGGGTCTTATGGGCGTGCTGAAGGATCTTATCGTCGTGCTCACGGAACTTTACAATCCATGCACACGAAAAAAACAGAAAACCTTATAAAGAAACCTATGCATAAAAACCTGAAAAAAAACCTCCTCATGAAAACCTCTCCAGCAAAAGCTTGAGCGACAGCTGACCCAGTAACCCTCCCCACACAACCTAATACTGTAGCTTCTGAAAGCTAGAACTAGCTCCTACACCCCAGTGTTTTATCTCTAAGTACCCCGAAACCATTTTCTATGACAGAGTCGTGGTGTTACCCAGGACATTTCTGAAGGCTCCTGTGGCCCAAGGCTGCGCTACTTCTACGAGAAAGGAAATTCAGATCCTTTTTAAATGAGAAATTCCCTGACAAGACTGTACTCCTACAGATACAGCCTCGCCAAAAGTGACTTTCTTATTCGCGGTGTAACGTCTTGCAGGAGGAGCCCGGTAACACGTACACTTAATACATATATCAGGAAGTTTCAGTCATTAAGGCTGGAAGCAGAACTTTCAGCACAATTCCATGTCGAAATCTCCTCTTAAAAGCAGCTTTGCGGATATGTAAAGGCAAATAAGCTAATTAATATGCAAGAATAACAAGCAGCATTAATCTATTACTAATGAAGCCATTTTTGAAGAGTTGGAACATTTTTGCTTTTATCTATTGGAATACGAATCGAATTACGAACCTCACATGAAAGAGAATATATATACGTACACACACACACACACACACACACACACATATATATATATGTATATATATATATATATATATATATATATATATATA